>LUCH01003020.1:10073-26764 GCA_013368495.1 Paragonimus heterotremus | reverse complement strand
TCAGACCTCGAACAGGGTCAGGACAACGTAGCGCCGATGTTTAGCTGCTCAAGTGAAGTACCTCCCCTTTAACACTCAACTTTTGCAGTTGATGAGATCCTGGGGTGTGTCCTGACAGACTGCCAATATGGTGGTGTGAAACTGTTCCTAGGCACTCGACTTCGAGTATGCAAACGATATCACCCTAATCTGCGAGGGCTCACAGGGAGCCTAGAACATATCAATCAGATTAGAGGCTTTAGTTCGTCAGTTTAATATGATATTTGTATCTATCAGGTACAAGGCACTGTTATAAGATTGTCAGGACTGTGCTTCTGATCCTATCCTTGGTAGTGAACGGTTGAAAGTAGTCGAGAAGTTTATTTACCTTGGGAGTTGTATTAGCGCTGGTTGAATGTCTGATGAGGTCATAAATCGCATAGCAAAGGTTCAAATGGCGTTTATCATATGGCATCGGCATGGTCTCAGTCTTTCCGTGAAAGATCGAATGTACACTGCCATTGTAAAGACAGTCCTATTGTCCAGCTCCGATACCTGATCCATTCACGCGGAGAATGTTCACATAGTGTCCGCATTCCACCATCGATGTGTGGTCGGATCGCCGTGTCAGCAATAGCGATGTTCGCCGATGTCGACGTGTCTTCGGAACGGATAGACTCTGAGAACTCTCGGATACACTGATCTCGTTTCACAGGCTTCGTTGGCTTGGCCACATCATACAAATGTCAACTCACCGCTTGCTATCTGGTACCTTGTTTGCGAGCGGTGGATTAGGCTGGAAGTGGTAGTCTGGTGGTCAGCGCATGACGGATTCGGGGTATGAAGGCATTCACTCTAAAGCTTGCTTCAGTAGGGCGATCCCGGCTTCCTGGCTAGAATCCAAAGGGCAATCAACATGTTTGTCTGAGGATGCTGTCTGATTTGGCGAAGGGCAGAAGTCAATGGCGCTCATGTTGCGAGTCTCTGCGCGCATCGTGGTAATTTTTTCCTTTTCCTCTACCTACATTCATCTCGTTTCACCTTACACATAACTTTTTCTCCTCACACTATGGCAAATTTGTCATTTATTGTGATCACCGCGTGTCAAGTATATAAATATGTGATCATCGCACAGCTCAGTACAGCCAAACAGACTAATGAGATGCACACATACACACAATGCATCAGCGTCCAGTCTCGTTGTGTCTTTTAAAAGATAAGGCGCTTGTCGGATGCTGCCAAGATGTGCAGTTATCGAAAGGCTCAGTAAAAAATAACCGAAGTTGGAACGCACAACCGTGTGATTGAGAGAAGGGCGTCGTTGGTGTCACGGCTACCTCAAAAGAAGTACCATACTGTCAGTGAACTGCCAATCCACCGAAAATGGCACCCTGACAACCTAAAGCAGTTGCTCTCGGAAGAGTTGGGGAGACATCAACAAAACTGTATAGGATGATAGCCAAGAACAGACATGCATGCATCTGAATGGATGCGCAACGTAGAAGGGTCGCTAATCGCGACGAGAGTTTTGAACACGGACAGGACTATCAATTACATTTTAATCACCTCGAGGAGAGTTCCACGATGACTCCATCCAATGTTCACTGATCTAATTCCGTTCCTACTTGTTGTCCCAAACATGAGCAGTGACCGATTCTGGTTTTGCACCGCATTAAGTAAAATATGCCTAGTCGGCAGCGTCTGAGCAATGAAACCCACGAGACCAACCGAAACAAACCTACAGAGAACACGTAACTTTAGCTGACTGCTCTAAACCAAATTACCGACTAAAATAACGTACATCAAAAAACGCATTACAGAATAACCTAAGGAAAGAACATGCTACCATAACAGACTAGTGTAAAAGCAAATGAGTGGGGAAAATCTCCATGTCCCTCCATCCCCAACAGTTAAGGTACTGAACCAGAACTTTCTTTATGGATACATGACACTTAAAAGTCAGTATCAACTACTGGCCTCAATCGCAATGGTGTAAGAAGATGGATGGGGTCGGTAAACCTGGCGTTCCAAGTAGCTGAGACTTAAACCAACGACCGTACACAGGTTAATAGGTGCGATTACGAGTAAACAACCTCAAGCTCACAAACATAACGTCGCACAGCCGGACGGAGAAAAGCAGGCGGTAGTACTCGCCAACATACCTTGGAAACAATGTCAATTGCATCCGGATGAAGATTTGGAGGATAGGTTACCTCTTCATACGAGATCGCATTGAACAAATCTTGTTCAGTGTCGCCTTCGAAAGGTGGAGCGCCGGCCATCATCTCGTACATGAGAACGCCCAATGCCCACCAGTCCACACTGAATCCGTAGTCCATCTCAGCAAGTATCTGGCAACAGGATAAAGAAGCAGTAAAGTTGAGATTAAAGCATAATGCCTCAAAATATCAGGGAGAAAAAGCACAGAGTAATATGAGTGGGTGGGCGACAAAAACAAGTCGTGAAGAAAACTGTCAGTAAAAAGCACAAGATGTTAAAAAGGACGATCCAAAAATTGGGGGCACAAAATTGAAATACCAAAGATATTAGACCCATGAATGTTGTATGCAATACGACGTATATAGTGTACGCAAAATTAATTTCATTCAAATGCAAGCCAGTAAATAGAACTAATGTAGTGCTTCATAAATGACAACCATACAAAAGGCAGTATCATCACCATTAACTATTCAGTAGTCGAAAAGGCCTGGGGTGTTCTCTACAAAACCTTGTTTGACAACAGAGCAGTCAGGATCAGTAACCCGAGTTAGGATTCCGAGAACCAATTGACATGCAAGCAATATGCAGAACAATACAAAAACAGTTTCTTAGATAAGTGCAATGGAACGCAACGGTTGTCCCAAAACAATAACCGTTCCACTTATCAAACAGATGGTGGAGATACTTGAGTTAACTCAGGTTTCGAGTGGCCAAATAGCGGAAATATGGGAACCGCTAGTCGGGGGTTATCAAAATTTGAACTAAGAGGCTGAATCAACGTACCGATTAAGCGGAAACAACCACAATGACAATAAGAGCACAGAACAACGACCGAACGGAAGGAAACGTATAAGACTCGGGACCTTGACAGTCCGGAAATGGGACCAACGCGGAAATTCCAGTGAGAGGAAGAGAGACGTTTATTTTACTCGTGCGATGACCTCACTTTTATCTGCGCGTCTCCTAGCTCAAAAAAAAGTTATCAACTAGGTCAAATACGTCTACAGAATCACAGAAAACAGTCAGGTTTGGGGCAGATGTTTTAGCAGCACTAAACCCCAAAGGTCGTTCCTGTCGAATTTTCCCATGCAGGTAAGGAAAAGCTTTGATTTTTTCAGGTTAATGAGAACTATATAGAAGACGAGATATGTGACTGATTAAATTGGTACGGAAAATTTAGGATTTATTAACAGAAAGCTTTAATCAGAAGTCAAAACGTGGAGAACAAGCTCGTTTTCGGTGTATCATCTTCAGGCCAAATACAACACAATAAATATGAAATTAGTTGTCGAGTCAGGATTTTGTGAAATTTAATACAGTGTGAATCAAGCGTATCGCTGACCAGAAGGCTCGACACGACTCTGATGAGAACGTTCCACGCTGCACAACTAAGACTAACGTTCTCCTCTAAGCCAACCATACGTCTCCAACTCAAAGACGCAGTGCCCAGTAGTGCTACCTCATTTTGTAACTACTCATTCGCTTGTTCCTGTGGAGCAGGTTACATTGGTCGCACAACAAGGCGCTTGTCGGAGAGAATACGCGAACATCATCCAGCGTGGCTGACAACTGGACAACAACGAAAGATTTCTAGCGCAATTTTGGCCCACCTAGTTGATACGGGTCACAGAGTCAATGTGGATGTCGCATTCAAGCCGATCTACCGCGTCACACGTGTTCACACCAGAGGTGTGAAATGTCGCATCTTGGCTGCTGCGGAGGCGATCGGAATCCGGCTGCGAAATCCTAATCTGTGTGCGCAGAAGTCTTTTGTTCAAGCGCTGAAGTTACCATGGCCTGTTGTGGTTGCAACACTTGACACGGCACCACAGTAACCATGTCCGTAATCCCAAAATGACGTTAGATTCACACTGTATTAAATTTCACACAAAAAAATCCTGACTTGACAACTAATTTCATATTTATTGTGTTGTATTTGGCCTGAAGATGATACACCGAAAACGAGCTTGTTCGCCACGTTTTGACTTCTGATGAAATCTCCGGGTATATTTAAACAGCAGAAAGGTTTAAGATAGTGACACAAGTCACCCAACTTATTTTCGTTTGAGATCAAATATGGAGTTGCTCTATGACAAAAACACAAACGCCTCGAACTGAGATAAATGCCAAGATTGATGTACAACCCAAGTCACTAACCCCACTGTTCTCAGCAATCAGATATACTTTCAAATACTAACGGGAGAGATAAAAAGCAGCCAGATCATTCAAGATAATGTTAAACGGATGTATGAACGTTTCCTTCAGTTGTGCATTCATTCCATTCTAACCGTCTACCTGGGACCCGACAATGCCCATCAATCATCATCATCATAGCAGCCATGAGGGTGACCAGAAGGTACTGTGGCTCGGGCCGCCGCTCATCTTAACGGTGACGTGGAATATCCTAGAAGAAAACGTTACTAAGAAGGTTGAAGATTAATAAAAGAAAACTAGGCGGAAGAACTAGAAATGGTATGAATGCAGGTACGCCATTGACTGCGGTGACACACCGCCATCTCGGATAGCGTCTCCAACCAGCGGTTTGAGTGATCACGAGGACCCCATCCAGGCAAGCGATACCTGTCCACTTTGCTCAGTGGAGCAGTGAAGGTCTTCATATTTCGTGACCACGTTGTTGGTTGACCACCACGCGGTTTTACCCAATTGTTGGTGGTCTCAGTATATAATGCCCGGTACGGCAAACGATCAGATAACATACAGAGTACGTGACCCAACCGTAGCAAGTTGTGCAACGTGATTAGTTGATCAACTGATCGCGCATCCTGAGCATTCCGGAATACAGACCAGCGAACAGCCACATTGCTCATGCGACAGTTTTAATATCTCGTTTCCAATATCCAATAATTACCAAATGTTAGCGTTATATGCCATACTGCGGTAATTAGGGGGTCAAAAACCGGTGTGGGATAATACGCTAGCGAAACTGAACTAAACAGGTGTTGTTCAAGCAACACGAACGCTACAGTGCGATAAAAAAAGTGACAGCAAACACTAAGGATCTCCTTGAAATCACGTCTGTCAAATCAAAAACCGTATAAACACGACTGCGCTAAAACAGGTAACCGACTGTGTATTACATGAAAGGATGCGGAAAAACGTAATTACCTCAGGCGCAATGTAGTCCGGAGTGCCACAAAACGTCGAGGTGGTTTTTCCAGAAGTCATACCCTCCTTACACATACCGAAATCAGCTAGCTTGCAGTGGCCTTCCGCGTCCAGCAGTATGTTGTCCAATTTCAAATCACGATAAACAATGTGATGTCGATGCAGAAACATGAGAGCCAATGTGACCTCGGCGGCATAAAACCGTGCTCGGGCCTCGTCAAACCGTCGAGCTCGTTGAATTTGGAACATCAGATCACCGCCATTCACGTACTCCATGACGAAGAATAAACGATCCTGCAAATAAACGAGCAAATTTACCAAATGTGGTGAAGTAATCGGAGCATACTGAAGCAAAGTTAAGATCAAGCAATGAGAAACAAGTTGAAAACTATACTCAACCCAAACAGGAACAGAACAGGACTAGGGTGAAATGACAGTCAATATGTATCTTTAGAACTTGATGTCACCAAATGCGGCAACCGATAAACTGCAATGTAGTTCAACCAGTGGCAAAGATTTAGAAGGGACAGAGGACCATTGAGCTACTCATGGCTACCTCCCAACTGGATAGCATCAATCACAACACCCGTTAAAATGGGTGAGTGGAGACCAGCTGTTATGCAGAAAACCATTCTGTTAAGCGTCTGATCGCATACTGCTCTGCACTAGTGAGTAGGAAAATCGTTCTGCTTCGGTAAAATAAGCACTTCTGGCGTGCAAAGTCGGAGAATGTAGGAATAAGAATAATTACAAATAAAACCTCACAAGTTTGACCGTGGTTTCTGCAATTCAGCGTCCAAACTGGAGGGATGCTGAAATGCAGCCCCAGTTTCGCTTGTGGGATGAATGTGTTGACCACTACTACATGGACTACACCGAGTAAACGTATTCAAATATGGTACTGATGAGTAGTCGGGGATTTGGTTAATTTCAGATTGAACACCACCTACAAGTGAACACACCTTTCGCATTCCCATAGACTCTCCAGTCGGCTCCTTTCGAAAAGAAGCACTAGACCCGAGTTTCGCTCTCATCCGAAAGGGGCTGACTGGAAAGTCTACGGAAATGCGAGAGCTGCGATCAACTGTGGATGATGTTCAATTTGAAATATTCAAATATGTAAACCTAAGCGTTCGCGCACTACTGCTCTCGAACACTAAACAAGTTTGGAAGTTATCAAATGTTGATGGCAGTCGTCACAAGGTCGGCAGTTTTGTCTGTTGGTTCATACTGAAAACAAAAGCAATTGATCACTTGAGTATCACTGTTCATAGAGCTCATCGGTAGGACACAACTTAGTGTACATCGATAATAGAACTCATGCTGTGAGACCAGTGTGTTGACCATTACTCCACCGATCTCACAAAAAGATATCACGGAACCATTAAATTAAAAAGTTTAGGCGCAGACGCTTGCAAATAACGTTTATGTTAGAAAAAACGGTGTAGCGAACAATCAAATTTTTGGTTATTCATCAGCAGGCTAAATACATAACATTTGTATGAAACGTTGTTGTCAGGGTGGGGCAAAATAACAAGCAACTAGTTCAAGTGAGGTCAAACACATCATTAATACATATGGAGAAAACGTTTTCATACAATTACGTCACACTTATAACTCGACTGAAACCGTAGCAGTTTGACCGGTCATGATGTGGGTGGGAGGCCATGGCAACCGCAAAACCTGAACAAAGCGATTCTGTGCTCACAAACGTGGGTTATTCAGTCGGATTCCGATAGCCTTAGCTATGGCTAGAATTTCGCATATCACGGCTTTTGATTGACCATCCTTGACTTGGTAAATCGGACGGAATGAAGAGGCCGGGTTGATGGTATGGTGCGAATTGACAAGATGTGGCATAATTGGACGGATAATTGTCTTGGTAACTCCGCTATTGATCCAAGCTGGATGATGCTCATGGGTACGTTCAGATAACCGCCTAGTCATGCAAATGAGCAAACACAAAAGGAAGCCTTAGAAACGGGCACCTTATCTTTTGACCGTAGATACAAGGTTCGAGTAGAGTTGAATTAGATGCGCAATCTGGCCGCATAGAATGCTCTGTTGACGATAGTGTTAGGTCTCCTAGTGATTGAATGACAATGAAATGTACATTGCTTTTTTTTCCGCTATGGTCACCTTGTCTTTTTTCAGGCGACGTTGCATAGTCTTGTTTACAAATTGTTCCAGGTAGCCATTTTTCAAGAACATTGTGTGTAGGGACGACAGTTCATCGAAAATCATGTCTCGTGTACATATTCTCATGGTACTATCAGTCAAACAGTTCGAGATTTCTTTTTTGCACCAGAGGAACAAAGCTGCTGAAGTGGATATACTGCCCAGCCTGGTTTTTTCTTTATAGACTAGGCGTTGAAGAGATCCATCAGCACTGCGCCGGGTGAGTACGTCAAGGAACGCTAGTTCATCGTTACATTCAACTTCTGGTGTAAATGTTACGTTCATGTGGGTCGAGTTTAAAATGGTTAAAATATCCGTTGAGTTAGCATTTTCGCCAACTACACATAGGATATCATTCATATATCGTTGATAAACACCACACCCATGAATGGCTTTTTCTAATTGGTTGTTTTCAAGCTTCACCATGAAGATATCTTCAAACAACGGCCCCAATGACGTGTTTGACCTCAATTGAACTGGCTACTTGTTATTTCGTCTCGCTCTGACAACAATGTTTCATATAAATGTTATGTATTTGGCCTACTGATAAATAACCGAAAACGAGCTTGTTCGCCACGTCGTTTTCTCTCTGTTGATTACTCTGGGAATCTTTAACCAGTTGAAACGTCTACGTTGCTCAATCGTCTGAAGGAAGTACACGGTAACCATCCTGTTAATGCCAAACAATAAAGCCGCCAGCAGAACTCTCGTCAATTTGAAGTCGTTGATCGTATCTAAGCCGACTGAACACTGTTTGCGACATTAATAAGCAGTCGAGGTTTTGGGTCGCGACAATTTGAACGACCCTCGCTTCACTTGCGCAAATATGAAAAAGGACGCAGATAAACACACGACTGGCAAATTCAAATGAATTTCAGTTAAAAAGTATCTAGCCTACGCACCATAGTGTTCGCTGCCATGGGTGTACGGAGCGATATGAATATTGTCAGGCTGCTCAAAACGTGAGAAGAGCAATAACGACAACAAGACTCGAACACACGACTGTGTGATTGGTAAAGGAGAACCATCTTCATTCAGCTGCCGCGAGTTTCAAGTTCAAACAGAGGGGAATCTGGGTTTTGCCATCCCCTTTCAACCACATCAGTAAAAAGAGGTCAGTTTGAAAACGGAAATCACGCACCCGCGTGCAGACAATGTTCAGTCTGTAACAGCTCAAAACCCCAAGGGCTATAAGTACCAAGCCACGCGTAGATAACTTGAGCTGCCAGGTATCCATTGGATGATATTCGCAGTGAATTAGGTCATTGATGTTCAAAAATAATGTTACCCATTACGCTGTTGTCTGCTGAGCGTGAACCCACAAACAACAGGTGCTTGTTTGTGGGGCAGGCACGTTTGCATCATTCACCGTGGCATGTCAATGCGTTCGTAATCTTGCATTTGTCTACGTCTTATTGGACTAGGCCATGTGACCTTCTTGATAGGATAGTTCATTTTTAGCCCGTTTACGCTCGCACTTTGGCACAGTGCAATCTACTGTCTTACTGGATAGTCGTTCTCGCCTGCTGTCGACCACCGCTTCTATCGTACACTACGCTACATGCTCATTTGTCTGGCAAAATGACGTTTCATTTTACGAACGACTAGTTGTTTCGCTTTCTTTTCTGTATACAGCTTGAAGCATGCTCTAGATCCCAAGTGCTTTGTAACCTGACACTCTGATTGCACGGTAAATCTTCTTGAAAGAGGAGGGACTTCAGTAGCGCTGTGTTCAAATGTGTCGTTTTGGTCGTGATAAGTTTCTCCTTAGAAAAGTTATAGTCGGAGCACTTCACAAGTGCATAAGGTTTCCTCTCAATATGCGGTTCCCAAAAACTTCGCTACGTGGAACATGCTTTACATGTCTAAACACTTCTTCCGTGATGCTCTTTGGTTGGCTTCAACAGCCGAATCCGGGGCTCCCCGTCATCTGTCCAGTCACCATTGTAATAAATCAGTCCTTCAGGAAAACCACGTGTTAGTGTAAGGAAACAATCTTCACGCGATTAAAACATAAGCAGACAGAAATAATGAGACGACCGAAAAAACAGAAGCATGTCGACCAGTTGTAAAAAGGCGCTGGAGTAATCAAACAACTCAGATACGACAACATGCAGTAAGTGGTTAGTTAACAACCGATAAGAATTTGAAAAGGGCCAGATTAAACCACTCGATAATCAACGAATTGGTTGAATAATGCTATTCACTACTAGTTCAGTATGTTACATGATGAAAAAACAAAGTAACACGGCTGTACATGCTACTCACTCGTGAACGGCAGATACTGGAAAGTAACCGGAAGGTCTTCGAGATCCTCTAGAAGGTAACGAAGATCTGCACACGTACAAACGTGAAAACTGATGTTGTCCCTATTAACGAACAGTGCTCTCAAGTGAAATAAAGGTAGATGTGCGCCCAGTGTTTCTTAGGCCGACGCAAGACCAATCAGAAACCAATGCATCGCACATCGAAACTATAAAATAATCTAAGCTTTCAGCTGTAGCCATAAGGGATGCTATGTTGTCGTGAAAACTAGCAACATGAACTACGAGGAAGTCACACAGAAAGGGAACGAGGAGAGCACCAACCTCAGTCTGAAAGGCACAATAGAGCGCGGTCAGAAACGGATGTTGAGCGGCGAGAACCAATATTCGGCGCTCCGTCAGAGTGCAATCCACGTCCTCGTCCTGAAGGATTACTTCTTTCTTGAGCACTTTGACTGCAAACACCTCACCGGTCGCTTTTTGTTCTGCCAACATCACTTTGCCGAAGCTTCCCTTGCCTAAGACTTTCAGAAATGTAAAATCCTTCAAGCACGGTATCTGCGGGCCACTATCGGACGACAGAACAGAACTTGGAGGATCCTGCAAAAACAAAGACAGACGTACATAAATCTTTTCACAAACCGAATTAGTGGGATAGTCAACAAGGATTCAACCCAGTTCACCCGTGTCTGATGGATTAGCGGAGAGGAACGACAGAACATCGGATGTAACCTAAAAGTCACCCTGTGCTTTGTACACCACACTACCCTCTTAATATTCGTTTAAATGTGTCAATCACGATGTCGGTTCTATTTGATGATCACAGGACGATAACTTGAAACTAAATGGAAAAAAGTAGCATACAAGATCGTCACCAATGCGGAGCGGTTTCGCGGTAGCTCAATGAGAACGACGCCAGCTATCAACCTCACAGCCCCGGATCCCGGTCCAGCGGCCACGATTACTCGTGTGTTGCTTTGGGGGGCCTGACAATAGCTGCCTGTATAATCTCTTGTCCTGTGGGAAGAGACACCCTGTGATGGGAAGGCTGAAAATCTAGCCAAATGAACTATGAACAAAGTAAAGAGGAGCGTAAGCATTACCCGGTTGGCAAAAGTGGGCGATATAAAGAGGTAATAAACAGTAATCAACTACTCAACTGACCTGGAGAGAAGAGGGACGAGGAACGGGAGCACCATGTCGTCCAAACACGGGGCCGCTGATCACAGATGTCGTGCCTGGTGTGCGCAGGCAAAGCTCATCCGAATCCAGCATAGCTTGGCTCAGAACTGTGGGAGGCAATGGGATCGGTGAGCTGAGGGAACGTTCGTGTGGATTAATCGAACCGGGCAAGGGGCTGTAGGAGGTGAATGAGTGGGGAAGCAAGCAAAAGGTGTTTAGCAAACTAGAGTGTAACAAACAACAATAAGGACTCTTGCTGTGAGCAAGTGTATGGTGATGAGAATGAAAACATCAGTCTGGTTTTGTACAGTAAACAGAAAAATAAATAACAGCTTGACTCAGTGTTCAGAGGTCTTCGACAGTGTAGCCTCGAAGTACACGCGTAAGTCGTTACGCGAGTACTGTCAAGTAGGCAGCCTGAATTCAAATAAGAAAAATAAGCTATTTGAGTCAAAAGATGGGTAGATGCCCTGGTTAAACAACCCATCTTGGTCTTCGTAATGACAAACGAGGTATCCAAACAGAAAACACATCCTAGCACATTCCATCAGTAACAGTCGGCGCGTCTATACCCAAACATCAAAAAACCAGCACACCGAAGTGCGCAGTGTTTAGTACAGTATGAAGAATGCTCGTTCATGGAATGAACTTTTGAACATTAGGCATCTCCACTGATGAAACAGTCAGAAACGCACAACAAACGCTTTTTGGGACTTGAAGTGGGTCCGGTCTTTTTCAAGAAGAAACGGTCTGACAGTCATGTTAGGCCAAACCCAGCATGATTGCACATTAACCTCAGGGCAGACCAATAAAATATATAAACCCGTTCGTTCGTTTTCACAGATCGATTAGCATGCTGAAATTTGATCTACACTAGAATAAAGAACCCCGCATACAGCTCATTCAGCAATACACACGTTTTAAAACTAAGCTAAATCAGAGGTAATCAACTGATCGACGGGATGTGTATGCGAAGCTGTTTTTTGTAAATATGAGTTAGTAAGGGATATCGGAGATTTCGTTTTGTAACTTGCGCAGTTGGAAACACTGAGTCCGATGACTCAGCTACATTACGTACCGAAGCCATTCTTGACCAATTTTCAGTGCTTCATAAAACAATGAGCTAATTAGACAGCATTAGATGAAATACAATCATCCTCCCACAGTGCTTCTCTGAACAAAGTCATGGACTCAGATGACAAAGATTGCAATACCGTTCGGCCAGTGGATAGTTCACGGACCTGAATCGATGCTGTCCGGTCTTTTGTAAACCCAAAGACTACCTGCGATTCGGGCATGTAAATCTGTTCGGATTACTGCACGCCCACTCTGTAGATAGTGTATGGGTTAATAGGCAAATGCCTCGTTGACTCATTATTTCTGGCAGTACTTCCTAAATGTGGCCGACCAATTCTATCTTGTTCAATTCTGTCAAAGAAGTGATTGAGGACCCTACAGGCTTCGCGCCGAGTCACATGAGCGTGTGGATGACACTGTTTGGCTTAGACCCCTTGCGGAAAGCATACAAAACGTACTGGTGAATGACCAGGCTGGTCTGTGCGGAATGCGCTTCAAACCTCTAAGCTGCAAAGTGTCGCTTCAGGACTGGAACACTCTCACTCTCAATTGCAAGCAGCTCGCCTGAGAGTGTAGACCGATTCACGTACCTGGATAGCACTACCTCGTCAGTTTGTGATATTGTGGATAAGAGGTAAGCGAGAAAAGCGAATACGTGTTGTCCTTTCTAACTTGTGCCACTTTTGGTATCGAGAAGACGTTCGGTTAGAGCTGACAGAGAGAGCATATAATGTTTACGTGCGACCTCTTTTGCTCTATGAATCAGAAACACGGCCTAATCGTGACGAAGGTACCAGCAGACTTGCTATGTTTGAATACTACTGTCTCTTTCAATTAGTTTACATCAGGTAGGATGATAGCGCGGGCAACATAGAGGTTCATCAACGCGCATTTCGCAAACATTGGGATACGCGACCAATTGGTTAAATAACTAGATCACGTACCCCGAACACCAGCTGCGCGATTACTTCACTCGGCACAATTTTCCGAGACCACCAGCTGTTGGGCAGAACCACGTGGTGATCAAGCGACGATGTGGTCACGAGACTGTGAAGACCTCGACTGGTCCACTCAGTAAGGCGTATAGGCGTCGCCTACTCAGTTGAAGACCTCGCAATCACTCAACTCGCTGATTAGAAAAGCTAACCGAGGTGACAGTGGGCTAAAATTAGCGCCATGCATACACCTACTACGTCTCCAATTCTTATATTTAGCTTTGTTTGATCCAATTTTTTTTACTTTTTTGGTGAATTTCTACTGTTCTAGAGTATTCTACATCACTGTTGCAATAAACGGTGGCTAGAGCTACCATAACTTCAGGTCACGCTTATGACTCTTGTGGGTGTACAATGAACAGACTTGCCTGTCCCCTACTACAAATGGTGAATGTGCGTCCAGTTTCTGATACGGGATATACCACTCACCGTGTTACGCCTACATAAATCAAACTCCATAGGATTAAAACGCTGTTTCCAAAAGCATCACTTTAGCCGAAAAAAACGCTCTTGCACTCTCCAGAAGGCGCTTCTTGTTGGGAACGGCACTGCACCCATCAACCAAACTTTGAACACCGAGGAAACACAATGACGATGAGACGCAGTAAACGGTCAAAAGCAATAGTCCAACCAACGATAAGCATCAACAAAGTGACTAACTAATTGACCAACGTAAATTTGACAGAAACTGCCACAGTTGAGCATCAGTGTCCACAACTGATGCAATGCTGTCGACGATAATGAAAGTTAAAATGTGTAGGATTCATAAGCTCACGTAAACTGGTCAAATAAGAATGAAAGTAACATCTACAAAGACAAATACACCATGCAAAGAGAAATTAAACAAAACAAATGCGCGATTCCTCATCTATTAGAAACATGACAGAAAGCTGTGTAAAACAACATCCGACTTTAATTACCCCGAAAAACGAGGATCATTAGCCATAAGGTCTCCAAAAGCACCATATGGATTAGTTGTCCGTAAACCAGCTGATATGGGACGAGTGGAAGACGAGAACGGAATCATTGAAGCCCGAGGTCCCGGAGTACCCACACCGCTGGATGGGCTAATAAGACCACCAGCAGCTGCTGCCATAGCGGTGGCAGCGGCAGGAGTGACGCCCAAATCCGAGGGATTTAAACCACATAATCGGATTGCAGTTATCAAATCACGAGTGTTGACACCGCAGTGAGAAGCCACGTTTTTCTCACATCGTTTGTGGATGCTCAGACGGCAAACTTCGCATTGCAGACCTTGTCTCATCAGGCCGAAGAGTAAGGAGCCACAATGGTCACAAAACGCGGGTAACATGAACGTATGGATTCGAAACTTATGGGGTACGTTGATATTGAAACGGTTCTAGAAACACAGATAAACATAAAGGAAGAACGGATAATGTGTGTTTAAAACTTGTAGTAAAACGCAGATCCACCGCATTTTGCCAACATGGGTGATATAAGGACAGAAATAATATACTTACTTACGTTCACATAGACATGTATGCATGGTTCAACCAACTTATAATCAGATAGTTAATAACAAAGCAAACCGAATGGACCAACTATATATGAGATAGATAATGTGGAAAGCACTGCCGAACATCGGTACTGAATATGAAAAGACGGAGAATAAAGACTGAGATGGTGTTGACAGAAACAAGATTGCTCAGCAAAAGCAACAGTGATATGAACCTCATATCATTTCCAAGAGTGCGCCTAATCAAAGATGGGTATCGTCACTTTCCGTCATGAAGACAGTAGACTCTGACGCGAGGTGATGGCTTGTGAACCTCTAAGATCTATTGGGTTAAGTTGCATGAAATGATGATCATACCGAGAAATTCACTCTTACACGGCAGGTAAATGGATGAAAACCAGACAAACTGCAGTCTCACAGTTCACCAGGTTGAAGGTTGGCGTAAGGCCAGACGCACAGCCTGGAAAAACGGTATTAGCTCCGGTGCATTATCACCTACCAGCTACTTTGTGGTACAGGCTACAGGCTTTGATTGTGAACCATTAGTGTTCTGTCTAATTCTGGGTGCTCTTAAATTATATATCACTATGAATTCTGGATAGTCGCTACTTCAGTCAATGAGAAGGCTGTGATCATCTTTCGCGCGGTAAAACCTTGTCGACATCATCATCATCATCATAGACAGCAATACATCAGTGGTTCGAACTGATGCTTAACTTCCACACAACCATGAAGAAGAGTAAAGAGCAAACCTTGTAAAGGAAGAGAGAAGAAAAGAAAGAGGAAGGGGAGGAGATCTAGTCACTAAAAATAGCTACGTCTACATTCAAATATACAACATCAGGGCGCCTACACCTTGCAAACAAACAACCGAGCCGTAAATAAAAGTAGGGCGTCATCAGCAAAACGGATTCCTTACGGCTTTCACTGCCCCGCGTTACTAAGTGCACTCACATCACAGACAACTCGGACAAACAACGACAACATTCACGCCACTGAGCTCGGTTAGTCGCCATTTCACCTAAAGTTTCACGCCATCGACTCTGTGAGTCGCGAGGGCTCCAGCCAGAAAGACGAACCCGATCTACAGTGCCCAAACCCTTCGTGAACGATTTCACTTGTCTACGCCAGGTCATCGCCTGTCCACCTCGCACCTTGCGCCAATCGACCGCAGCGTCGGCAAACAGTGCTCGGTGTGACAGACGACTAGCTGGCATCCTACTGGATCATCACCTTGGTTACGCGCCCAGTCGCTTGGCCCAAACCGAGAAATCAGAAGAGACACGGTTGCACTGTTTATTGGACAAGCGAGACGAGACGAGACAAACTAAAGCCATAGAAGCTCTGGATTAATAGGACAAAACGATTACCATTGATGGTCGACAGACACAAAGCAAATCAAATGAGACAGTCATATATGGCAGTCAGGGAGTCAGAACAAATCACGTTACAGGAGACGTCAGAAGGCGACGCGAGAACAACACTGTTCAGATAGCGCGCAGGCGTACGACCGCACACCTGCAATCTGATTGGCTGAATGGGACCATAGCACCATCCACGACCATACCATCCGAGCTGGGCCGGTCGACCGATGTGGCATGACGCGTCCTGGCTGTCTCGTTAGGAGATGCGCTTCCTAACACATCCTTAGTACATGACCTAACCATCTAAGTCTGTGCAAATGTAGTGATTGAATAAAAGAACACGTTTGACAATCAGTGCCAAACACCCGCTTCCTAACCTCATCGTTGCTCACTCGTTGGTGCCACCCGATACCAGCGAGTGAACGCAGACATCGATGGTCAAACACCCGAAGACGGTTCACGTCTTCTACCCTGATGGGTCAGGTTTCACTGCCGTAAAGTGATACAGCCCTCACTGTAGTCTGATATACGCGATTCTTAAGTTTCAGAGAGATACCTCTCTGTCGCCATAAGTGCCTAAGATTAGTAAACATCGCCCTAGCTTTAGAAATACGCGCCTCTATTTTATTCCCTACACCTTCGCCGCCCCCGCTGATGCAGCTTCCCAGATACACAAACCGGTCAGCAACCTTCATGATTTCATTATCTAACTTTAAACCTACGTAATCACGGCAACCTTGTTGAAGTACTTTGCATTTTGAGGCTGAAAAGCGCATTCCGAAGTACTTAGCAGAACGCGAAATTGCGTTCAACGTTGCTTGCGCCGCTT
>LUCH01003019.1:33777-75696 GCA_013368495.1 Paragonimus heterotremus | reverse complement strand
GTTGCAGACGTACATAGGATCATGCGTACAGAACAGGCAAGCAGGAAAACACGGTTGCAGCCGGGATCCTTAGAGAAGCCACACGATCGCTGGTCGCTACAGGGGACGACGTATTTTATGTGCGAAAGGTGAGCCAGAAGGAGAAGTATATAGTTTGTGCAGTACGACTATATCGTCCGCTTTCTGAATCGCGCATTGAAATACATAGTAGTTCTCGTCCACAGAACGACATTCAAGAGAGACTGATACTATGTTACATGCAAGTTGGCAGTCTTTACTCTAACTGTCCGTTACGCCTGCGGACTAACTTTAGGACAACGTGCAGACACCAGAGGACAGCGTTCTTCCGAAGTAGGGAGTTCCAGCAACAACCCTATAAAAGGAAACAACACGAACAAGCATGAGCCAAAGGCCCAATAAGCCATGCACACGACTCACACAAACGAAAACTAAGACAGCGTCAACAACACAGCAGCACACCCTGTTGTGCAATTCAAATTCAACCTGTGCACGCTTGCTGGTTTCGGCCACACGTTAAGACTAGATAGCTTCTCAGATGATAAAGTTAGGTTGATTGGAATTCCGAATTGTCTTTTCAATGGTAGGTATACCCAGTAACAGGCGAGTAGTGGTCACTGTGTCCAACTGGAGGTTTGATGACCACTCCGTCCAGCAGGCGGCTCCCAGTTAAGATGACTAAATACAGCAGAGGGGGGGGTCTGACCAGTTCGTTGTCGCGTCGAAGCACTGTAATGCTTTGTCACCGCTTTTCCTTGTATCAACATCGATAAGGAAATCGAGAATTCTCTTTCGTACTCCCAGTGAGACGCTGATGCCCATTTTGTCTTGGGTGCATTGGAGTCACCATTATTAGTCGGTAAGAAGTAGTGTAACCCTGGGGAGTATTCTAGGCTTACGAACAGAGCGTCATCATCGGAGACGTTGCATGATTGGGGACGATAGTTAGTCCATACTTGAAGTGTGTCTTGGACACGCATTGCTAGTCTGTGTCACAAAGTGTCACACCTGTTAAACGATCGAAATGCCCCAATGACCGTGGGTGTTGAGAAACTTACTGAAGAAGATTACAGATCCCCTTATTATCCTTTGAGCATAGTCAGCTCGATAAACTGCGTACGCGAAGACACAATTTATTGTCACTGATGTTACTTGTGAGTCAGGTCTTCGATAAATGTGTAGTTGAATGTCACGAAACAACCGTTCTATTTATGTTTCATTCGCACCCCACCGGCTACCTCTGGAAAAATCAGCATAACTTTATAGTGCGAACAAGTAGCAAGGCAGTCAATCCATTCGTGTTGGAGACAGTCAGTTGAGGAGCATGGACTTGATGCAACATCACAGTTGTCGCGGACAAAAATAGTAATGCGAGCTCAGAAGGCGCATCCGGGAGTTGGAAAATCCATAGGGGTGAAATGGATGAAGTAAGTAGTGGTTGGATGGTCCTTGCAAATTGGATTGGGATTTAAACAATGTGCATCAGTTCACATTGACTGACATGGTAATGCAGATCAGACCAAGTAAGACTAGGGGAGTCTAAAAGTTGTAAGGCTGTATAAATAATGTCAGTCCAAAGTCACCATCATTATCATAGCAGCCATGAGCCTGACTAAAAGATACTGTAACCCGGACCGCCGCTCACTTCAACAGTGACGTGGAACATCCTAGAAGCAAACGCTACCAAGGAGGTTGAAACTTAATAAAAAGACTAAACGGAAAAATGGTATGGATGCAGATACACCATTGACTGCGACACGCAGCCATCTCGGATAGCTTCTCTAACCACTGGTTTGAGTGATCACGTAGACTCCATCCAGGCAGGCGACATCTACCCACCTTGTTCAGTGGGGCAGTCGGGGTTTTCATATTTATTGAGTACGTCGTTGCTTGGCTACCACGCGGATTTGCCCAATTGTTGGTCTCACTATATAGTGCTCCGTACGGTGAACGGTCAGATGACATGCGGAGTACGTGACCCAACCATCTCGAGCTGTGCGACGTAATTAGTTCACTCACTGATCGCGCATCTCTAGCGTTCAAGAATATGCGCCTCCATGTATTCGACCACCGATGTCTGCGTTCGACCGCTCTTATCGGGTGGCACCAACGAGTGGGCAACGAGGAGGTTAGTAAGCGGGTGTTTGGCATTGATTATCAAACGAGTTCATTTGTCCAGTCACTACATTTTTACAAACTTAGATGGTTAGGTCATGTACTAAGGATGCCAGCTAATCGTTTGCCACACTGAGCACTGTTTGCCGACGTTGCGGCGGATTGGCGTAAGGTGCGAGGTGGACAGACGATGACCTGGATCAGACAAATGAAATCATTTACGAAGATGTTAGTCACTATAGGTCGAGTTTGACTTCAGGACAGGGGCCCTCGCGACTCAGAGTCGGTAGCTTGAGGTGGCAGGTGAGATGGCGGCTAACCGAGCTCAGTGGCGTGAATGTTATCGTTGTTTGTCTGAGTTATGTGTGAAGTGAGTTCATTTATTGATGTGGGGCAGTGAAAGCTGTAAGGAAGCTGTCTTGCTGATGACGCCTTACTTCCACTTACAGCTCGACTGTTTGTTTACAAAGTGTAGGCGCCTTGATGCTGTAATTTTTAATATAGACCTAATTATTTTTAGTGGTTAGGTCCCCTTCCATTTCGGTTTTATTCTTCTCTTTTGTACAGGGTTTGATTTTTCTTCTTTGTGGTTGTGTGGTAGTTAAACATCAATGTGAACCACTGATGTATTGTTGTCTCTGATAATCATAATGTGCCCGGTCGCCTAACATACCTCCCGGTCGCTTCTCTTTTGGAGAAATACGACCAAACAGCATGATGATGTCTGATTGTTTGGTTTACTTCAGAAGGTTACAAGGGCATCATCGAACGCTTCTTTGGTAGCATCTGATCATTTGTCCGTTGGAGCGTATGCCGATGTAATGAATACATAACACTTTTGTGGTTTCCGTCGACCGACTTTAACGGACGTAGTAAGTCTGACAGCACAAAAGCGGCTGTTCACTGGGATCCAGTCGAGCAAACATTGCTCTGCCTTGGAACTCAGTGCGATTCCCACTCCAGCTTGACCGCGAGATTCAACCTCGGCTTTACCAGAAACCGTGAGAGAGAAATGTTTGGATCGACAGTTATCGTGGGGTGATCTGATGTGGATAACGATGGTAGAATAGTAGACTCACATCGTGTTGGTTGAATGATGTCACTGTCGGTCGTTTATGCCAGGGAAGGGGATTGACTTGAGGGATCCCACTCTGAGTCTGTGACTCAAAAGTCTGACCTGCGAGATAACAAGATACAGGGTTTTCTTGGAAGACCCTACCCGGAGCCAGTGACTCAAGCGTGTGTCTCACTTGGCAGTGAGGGGCTTGCCTAGCCCGAGGGCGCAGTGCATAAGGTATTGATGTCTGATTTTGAGCACTGCTGCGCGTAGCGGATGTACTTGAAGCGACGTCAGTTTTCCGGATGATACTGAATGTTTTTCGGCCGTACTAGATAATACGCCGGCGGTCACGGTCATCCGTTGGGTGATTGGAATGCTCTCTGTTTGAGAATATTTTTTCTAACCCTGTTCTTCCTGACACGGAAGATAGCAGTGTTGCAACTATGAAAATAGTTATGTATGCCCATAGGATCGTGCCTCACTACCTAAGCACTCCTACGCAGTCAGTAGTGTGACATACAATCCTATGAGTGTAATTGCTTCTTGTCTGACCGGGTTGCTCCTGGAAGGACCGGAGTCCTAGTCAGCCTAGCCCGCCGGATCAAAACAGTACAGAATCCCGATCACCTCGTCAAGTTTGCAGTGCACGTCAGGCAGTCCAAAGTGCTGGTTTGGGGAAGAATATGAAAACGATGAGCTACAGTCACATCCTTACCAATTTGGCTAATGGTTGATCATCAACTGTCTCTGGTTGTTCGTACAAATTCAGTGGGTGTATTCAGACGGCTTCCGCTGTGTTGATCTGATGAGGACTTTGAAGTCGGTCCTCGAAACCAGTGTCCGATCTGCAGGTGTTTTTTGATGACATTTGTACAAATGACCTGCGAACTCAGGAGCCACTTCGGTATGTGTTCATTAATGCTTGTGCCGAGGTGCTTCGTAGGTTGGCAGACGTATCTCCCTGAACGAACAAGCAAGTCTATATGCAGTATTTGATTGGACTGGAACGGGCACCTTATGCATTTGGAATCATCCGCTGGCTTGCGGGTGTGACCCTGAGCTGCTCCGACAACCCCAATTTGTGTTCCATCTGAACTTACATCCCCATATAAGCTGAACTGTGATTTAATTTCAAATTTGTTTCAGGTAATGGGTGAACCGTGTTTGTTTGTTACGCTGGCTGTCAAGTGCCTGACTGTTGTGGTTCTTCGACCTTTTGCTAGACCTAGTGGCCTCTGTTTCATTGCACGTCAGTAAAATATGTTGGCATGTCTTTTTCCTCATTCTGTTTAATCGACGGACTTCAACCAATGTTAATCAGTTGGAATGCCGGTGGTTGCATTCTGCAATCCACTCAAAACCTATTCGCAGTTTTCTTGTGTTTGTTCTTCCCATTTATGCTACTGTTAACACCTCACCCAAATTTTACTTTCCTTCTAACCACTGATTTCTTTTTTTACTATCGTAACCGCAAATTTGACGTCAATCTTTCAGGTTGGTGTACAAGTCTTCCTTTCTGCCTACTGTAGGTTGAAGATGACATTCAAACATTGAAAGCAACTCTGACCATTAAAGTACGTCGCGCCAACGAGATCCGCAAACGCCTGGGACAAACAACCCTTTCCACACTTCAGTACGACTTCATGGAGGGAATCCACAAAATTGAAGACACTGAAGCGTAGGTTTGGTGCTTTTTGAACAGCAACTGTTTCAGTGTTTATCCCCTGTTACATGTGTACGTGTCTCTGAGTGTGAGTACCTATATCCCACGTGCATAAACTTGTTTTTAGCCCATACTGGTTGTTGACGACGACATGAAAAGGACTTCGGTTTGATGATCCTTTTAAAATCCATATTCTTCTCCCTTGTTTGGAATTCATTCGTCGTTTTATACTTTCTAGCAGATGATGCGGTGGGATTTCTTTATTTGTGGACACGTCCATAAGTGGACACGTACATTCGTGCTTGCATGTGTGTCCTTAACTTTCCGCAGACCCAACACTACAGTTGTATTTGTAGACTGGACTAGGGGACAGTTGTTTATTCGTATGATGTGTGAGCAAGATTGTAGATGAATACGATGTATTCGTCGGATGTATTGCTTGGGGTTTGTGACTTACTTTGTTCGATATTGGGCGCTACTCACATTCTATATCAGCCTTCGTATTCTGATAGTGTATTTCTCGAAATCACTCCAGTGCTTTAGCAAAATGGACAGTCGATTGAACGAAGTGCATGTGGAATTTGTCGGAATATTTGGTTTCACAATAAGGGTGATGTTAACGTGCTTTTCATGCGTCCGTGTTATTATTCTTTGATTCCTGGGAGAGAGAATTCGGCAACATTCTGAAAATCCACTTAGCAAGATAAAGGTTTTCATTTCTCAAATCTGCATTTTTCACTGACCATGTGGTTGCTGCTTCCAGTCGTGTACTTTACGCTGTAAGATATCGGTTGGCATTTATAAATCATGTTTAGACAACCGAATTATTGTTAGTGGTACCAAACCGTTATCGAAATCTGACTGTTATAAAAACATACGTACAGTATTTTTGGTTATGAAGCGCATGCGCCACATATGCTATGAGATGGAGATTTCGGTGTCTATAAACACAAGGTATTAATGCCAATATTGGAGCACCACCTGATGATTTGCGTGAATAACATACAGACCAAAATGACGAACTAATTCGTCTGACTTTTATCGACGTCTTTCGCTGCTTTTTTGACATCATAGTCCAGGGCGCCGTCATTATTTTACTCCTGTTGTCGAGTAAGCCATCGAGTAGTGGGTCGACATCCTTTTGTTAGGATTCAGCCAACGCACTTGCATACTGTCGCGTGCGCACTCAGCCGCATACCTCTGATGGTTTTGGTGAACTGAAGTGGTTTCCAGTAGCTTTAGAATGCGGCGGCTGATCCGTCTATATTATGCGATCTGATGTTTCTTTGAGGTTGCCTCCTTGATTTTCGAACGATCTTTTTATTGAATTATACTTGCTCCCAAATGGGATACTTCAACAAATCTCTGGAAGTTTAGGAGGGTGATTCACTTGGTCAACATAAAAAGAAAAGTGTTCTGAGTGAACTGAACTGAACTTACAGTTCGATTTGGATCGCGAGTGCTATTCATAGCCAAATTTACAGCAAGCTAAGGTTTTACAGTTTGTCCTCTTTTAGCAAACACGGTCAGTTCCGAGCGGCAAGTTTTGATGTGTGTGGTTTGCTGCATGTGTATCTGTATGATGTAAAGATATGTATGTGTGCCATTGACTGCAGCTGAAGTCTAAAGCACTGGATTCGCTTGAACCAATTCGTCAAACAGCAAGAGGGAAAACGTTGCGGGATGATAACATTTCGATTTATCTTATTAGCCGCAAGCTAAATACAAACGGAATATATTACGAAGGCGCATGCTATCAGTAGTTGAACAGAGTGAATTTGGGGTCAAGAGGCCGCTACCAGGGAAGGTGGACGCTGTGAACCATCAATTTTTCCACACACAACACTGCCTTTCTTTGCTTGATCAACACAGCTTCACTGGTGGCCAAGATTTTTGGGTTTGTGTGAAACAGCAACATAGTAAACGACCTCGTTCGGTCGACGTTGTGGCCTGTCTCCGGGATGTGCTTCGCCATTGACGATGTCGGATTGCGCGTTCTGTTGCCCCTTTGACTGTCCGTTCACTCAGCAGACTGAATCAACCATTTTGGGAGATGTTCGGTTATACGTTGACGCAGGCACCGGTCCGTCCTACCGATGTAAGTATCATTGCAACTGCTAGTGAACTGATAAACGACATGTGAGACAGAATAGTCGGGTGTGTCACGCCGAGCGTTTCTATAATTAACTCCACTAGTTAATAGAAAGAGGCACAATTCAGCTGTAGGGTATGTGCGATTTACAGCTGACTGAAGGTGATGACGCAGTATAGTGGAGAAATAGTGTCCTCTAGATTGTGGTTTTATGTGTGTGAACTGCAGTTCTTTCCGTTGTTTTCTTGCTATGAGCGGGGATAAGTTTATCCGGATATCCGTTAGCAAATAATGCGGTTGTTAGGAAATCTTCCTCTTGTGTCAGCCGGTTTTCTGTACAGATTCGTCGGGCTCTGTCAAACAAACCACGCTTGTAGGCCATAGGTGCAAAACTGGAGAACTGAAGGTGTTGGCCGCTCCAAGTGGCTTTGCGATTAACCGACCGCTGCAGCGTGTCATCAAGACGTCTCGTAAGTAAAATGTCTAGAAAAGCTAGGTTTCTATTCGACTCAGTTTCGTAACTAACAGACAAATTTGGTTGTATGGAGTTCATAACGTTAAGGGATGAAATAAACTTGTAACTCTCAGTAAAAATCAAGATATCATCATCGTACCTTTTGTATAAATTAGTCATAGAAATATTTTTAAAAAGTTGTCTTTCAGTCATTCCAAAGAAAACATCCTTTAACGTTGGGCCTCGTGGGCTGCTCATGGCTACCCTATCAATTTGTTTAAAACCAACTTCTTCGAACTGAAAACGAATGTTTTCTGTACATAGGAAAATGAGATCTCTGAAGTAATCAAGGTATGCAGAGCTGCTTGAGGTCATTGCTAACGTATGCGTATGTGGACCACTTAGCGGTGACAGTTTGTGTCGTTATATTCTGGTCTCCTGCCACAGAGAGCCGGTCCAGATATATGAACATATCCACGCCACAGTTTGATGCTACATTCTCGCCAGTGCGCAGGTTGAATTTTGCCTATATCACTACACATTCGGAATCCACACAGCTGCTCTAGAATATCATGCAGCCTTAGAAGAGGCCTTTCCGCCGATAATCGACGACTACGTTCAATCTGTGTCTGCGACTAGTTTAGCGATGACGGTCTCCAGGTGATGCGCTAACGTTTAGGACACCGAAAATTAGTGTTCGCTTAAAACGGCCGTTGTCATCTGGGCTGCAACAAGCACCCACTGTTGTCTACCTGTCAAGTACCTTAAGAACCTGAGCCACCTAAGTCACTCACCAACATTTAGTCTGCCTAACTGAAGGTTCAAGCCCTCAAACGGTATTGCCGTTTCGGCAAGTCGTACGGTGTTCAAATCAGTGAACTCGTGATAAAAATGTTCTTCGACTACATTTGGACTACTGTCATTTGGATAACATGCCAAAACAACAAACGGCCAGTATTTGTCAATGATGTATCTCGTTACTTCAACAATACTTTTGCATCTACCAACGCAAAGTTGTTTGTTGCGGGGTATCTAGTCAAACAGCGCCTTTTTTTCATATGCTGTTGAAACAATTTCGACACCGGCTTGTTGTTGGCTTTGACCGTCGATTCTCTAGACAAGCGTACACCGTGCTCGTATGGTGGATCGGTAGACGTAGATTGAAGGCTTAGTGTAGCCTTACAATTTTGACGTGAGACAGTAGCTATCGATCCAGTCTAGATGGGAGAACTTTTTATTCACCTATCTGCATACGTGTTCAAACATTGAAGGCGGCATCCTAAAGTTTGTGTCCTGTAGGCAAGTAGGTTTAGGTGACAGTCATACACAGATATCATCATGATGTTTGGTGCAGCATTTCTCTGGCTGTGACTTCCGTCTCGAGTAGTGAATGAAATCACTCTCTGGCTTCTGTCTAAAAACGAGGTTTGGGGAACAGAAGAAAATGAGGCAATTTATTTTGGTGTGATTGAGTGTAACGTGAGAGCATTGCCAGCCGTTGACATCTCGGCCAGAAAGTTACAATATCGACATATTACAAATTTATTAGCGTGTAAGATGTCTTGCGCATTGACATTTCGTTCGCATCTCATCGGTTACTTTTGCGAAATTAACATACAAATTATATTGTGAGGGGGCAAGCAGCTAGGCAAAATCGATCTAGTCATGAGACAGTCAATCAGGTGACCAAAGCGGAAGCAGTAAGATACAACTGAAGCGTACTGATCATCAAGAACATGAATAAAATTGCTGTGGGTCAAATGAGTAATAAGAGTCCAAAGAGAGAGAGATGGTTCGAAACAATGCAAAAATCCATACAGATTAAGTGGAAAGGTTTGGGTTTAGAAAAAAGGAAAATACGAAGGTAAAATGGAATCAAAGAGTATTAGTTGCATTTTTACCAGCATAGCGCAAGGCTAGTCACCAAATGTTTCTGGGCGCACAAGGTGGGATTCAGCCGATCTATTGAGACAGCTTCCGCAATATTGAGAGCCTGTTTTAGTTTTGGTCTGAAGAACACTCTAAAGGCAGTCTTTGGGTCCACTGAATGTCCGGTCTGCAGAAGGTGCTTTGTAATGGCACTGACGGCACAACCGACCCCCGAATTCAAAAGCCATTTCGTTGTGTTCGCTGATGCGTGTGCCGAGGTGCCTCCTAGTTCTGCCGACGTATCTGCTTCCACAGACCAAAACTAAAACAGGCTCTCAATATTGCGGAAGCTGTCTCAATACATCGACTGAATACTACCTTGTGCGCCCAGAAACATTTGGTGACTAGCCTTGCGCTATGCTGGTAAAAATTTTACCTTCGTATTTTCCTTTTTTCTAAACCCAAACCTTTCCACTTAATCTGTATGGATTTTTGCATTGTTTCGAACCATCTCTCTCTCTCTTTGGACTCCTATTATTCATTTGACCCACAGCAATTTTATTCATGTTCTTTATGATCAGTACGCTTCAGTTGCATCTTTCTGCTTCCGCTTTGGTCACCTGATTGACTGTCTCATGACTAGATCGATTTTGCCTAGCTGCTTGCCCCCTCATGATATAATTTGTATGATAATTTCGCAAAAGTAACCGATGAGATGCGAACGAAATGTCAACGCGTAAGACATCTTACACGCTATTATTGGCCTTTTTCAAGTTTATCAGTGGGAACCAGTGTTTCAAACAAATTTATTACTTGGTATAAATCCACAGTTATAGGGACATGATGCTTTCTGGTTGCTTAAACTGGACAGGGAAACTGACTTGGAGAGCCCTATCTGGAGCCTTTGTTTCGAAAACAATCTAACTCGCCAAGCAGCGGCAAAAAGCTCCAAGTTTGTAGTCTGTTAATGACCGGTGGCTGGCACTAGTCCAGTTTATACGCCATGCCGATGGAGTCCAACTGTGGTGGATTATCAGGCCAGAGGTGCGAGTATTCTAACACTCGGCGGAATACCTCAACACGGGGGAGGTACATCCGATCGGGGACAGCATGGGCGACCGGGTAAGTCACCGCCCAACTGAATCGGACCAACGGACGAGACATGGCAAGCAGTATGGGATGGACGACCAGATCGGAGGCGCGATTATCCCAACACTCGGAAGAATATCTTGACACGGTCGTAGAATACGGTCAGAGCCCATACTGGGTAGATTACGGACAACACGAGCGACCGAACTAGTCATCGCCCAACGAGATCGGACCAAAGGACAAGGAATGGCAGGCGGAAACCCCCCGATGAAAGGCGTCGGTCACACACATAAACCGGGCATAAGTGCACATGATGTGTTGGTGGAAATCAGGGGGTGTTGTGGTCTGGAATTTCGATTCATAAACGCAAGCGCGTGCGTAGCATGCTAACTTGCGAGTTGGACAATAAGGATTGTGGTTCATTGGACGCCTTTTCGTTACACATTTGTCTATCCCGCACGAATTTGCGACACAAGCAACACATCCCTTCACAGCAGATATGGTGTGTCAGATCTATCGAGATAAGTATTCCAGCGCTAGCAGAACTGTTGCGACACCTGCTTCTTGTTGAGGGTTCTGGCGACCAGATCGATTCTTGCGTTGTTCAAATAGTGCCCGGCTGTTCAAGGTACTCCTTGGCGCGGGTGACTGAAAATATCCCTGGGTCTCACTGACGATATGTTGTCCGTAAGTCCATGTGCTTCTGTTGTGCAGTTGAAACCTTCATGATGAATTAACGTGTACCATGTCGTGGTGCCTGTCAGAGGGCTTATCTGACACTTTGTGAGAGACTCGGCTGACAACAGTAAGTCCATCACGCTGTGGTAGTATTACAGTTCGTTATTCGCGGTTGTTTAGTTCTCGTGAGACCCCTCATATGAGATTCAGTTCCACAGTCCGAATCCTGAGGGCGCACCCCAGTGACTGAGCTAGCTCAACCGAGTTACTCAATACTGGGTATATGATTATTGATCTATTTTAGACTTATTCACTGAGATATCATCGTCATCACAGCAGCCATGAGCTTGACCAGAGGGTACTGTGGCTCGGGCCGCCGCCCACCTCAACACTGACGTAAAATATCCTAGATGACGTTACTAAGAAGGTTGAAACGATTACGCACTGATGATGTCACCTCGCTTGGTGATGAAACGTTTGCTACCTAAATGCCAAGCTCGGCGAACATACCAATACCATAAAGGTTGAAAATTATTAAAAGAAGACTAGGCGAAAGAACCAGAAATGGTATGGATACGGGTACGCCATTGACTGCGACATGCAGCCATCTCGGATAGCGGCTCTAACCACTGATTTGATTGATCACGAGGACCCCATCCAGGCAGGGACACGTACCCACTTTGCTCAGTGAAGCAGTGAGAGCCTTCATATTTCGTGACCACGTTGTTAGTTGACCACCACGCGGTTTTACCCAACTATTGGTGGTCTCACTATATAATGCCAGGTACGGTGAACGGTCAGATGACATACGGAGTACGTAACTCAACCATCTCGAGTTGTGCGACGTAATTAGTTCACTCACTAATCGCGCATCTCGAGCGTTCAGGAATACGCGCCGGCGAACGGCCACATTACTCACGCGACCAGTCCACTTAATATGGGCCTGTTGGCGGAGACAACGGTGGTCAAACACAGCAAGCCTGTTGATATCTCTCTTGCAAACAGGCCACGTTTCCGAGCCATAGAACAAAATGGAACGCACACAGGCATTATATACTCTTCCTTTCAGCGAGAACCGGCCGTCTTTTCGACGTCACAGACTGGCAAAGGCAACGCGTACGTTTACTATGTTCGCTGATATCTCATCAGCAATTTTACCGGCTGACGAAATAGTGCTACCCAAGTATGTGAGACTGTCCACAGTTTCAATCGGATTACCTGCAATGAAGAAAGTAGGGGTGGGAATGCTCCAATCTTGAAGCAGCACTTTGCACTTTGAAGATGCGAAGCGCATCCCATACGAACCAGCTCGATCGGTCAACCTGTCCAGCATGGTCTGCATGTTTTCGGCAGAGGAACTAAGTAAGACAATGTCGTCCGCGTACTCTAGATCGGTCAATCTATCGCCAGGAAGAAGCTTAACACCATGTTCACTGAACTGCTCAAGCGCACTTTCCAGAATGTCTTCCTTGACAAAGTTGAACAAGAGGGGGGAGATCGAACACCTTTGATGAAAACCACTAGAAGTGATGATCGCCCGAGACAGTTATCCATAAACTCTTACTCTGCAAAATGGGCATACGGTGATCCCAACAGATTCCTGCATTTCTCTGGTACTCCCTTGCGGAGAAGACAGCTTCAAAGAACGTTACGAGCAACTGAATCGAAAGCAGTCCTTAAGTCCAAAAAGGCCAGCTTAGTTCATGTTCTAAAAAGCCTGTTCTGTGTAGTCAGTGGTTATAAAATGTTTGAAACCTTGCAGGTTTGTCCATGTTGGTTATTAGTATTAATGACTTTCCCCAACAATATTTTCCAGCGGGAATTACTGTCCCTGCTGAAACCACTTGTATACTCCCTCAAGTTTTTACATGGATTTACTACCTCTCGAAGAGCTGCTCCTAACTCAGACTCCTTGCAATACAGTTACGTCGCAAGTGCCTTGGTCAGATGAACTTGGTGCTTGCTTATAGAGCTTGCATAATTATGCATGCACACGAAAGCATTTGATGCTGTGCACGTAGAGGTCGTTTGCTGTACACGAAATGACCCAGTAGTGCTCATGTTTGACTCCTTGACCGCTTGGCTGTATCAGTGACAGTATCCGTGAGACGTACTTAGTCGGACAGCATACGCTGTGCATTGCTGTCCTGATTTCCACGAGATGGAGAGAAAATCACTGCCTGTGTTGTCCATGTATAGCCACGGACAGCTGTCTGGAACTGGAATAAATGTCCAGTTTATTACTGATCAGCTATATAGTGACCGACATAACCGTTGCGTTAGAATAAGTGTTTTGTTCGATGTGATGTGTTCGTGTACGGTGTGTGTTAGTTTCTCCTACTAACACTCCAACTTAACACTGTGTCTACTTTTGTGTAGTTTTAGGTAACCTGACAGTATAATTGTAGCCATATATCTCACAGGACGGCGAACACCATGTGCCCTAAAGTTCTACAACTTCCCTTAGTAAAGTGACAGTGTGATTAACCAATGAACCCGATTCCTCTTTCTATGTTCGGTTATAGTGGTTTCATCAGAACGCTACCTAATACAATACGCAAAATATGATGTCCGACGAGTACTAAAGTCCATACGGTTATTTAGGATCTGTCTTGTCGTTACCTGAGTGTTATGTGTTGTACGTTTGTTGGTCTGGAAGTAGCTATTGATCCACAACAGCGATTGTTCTTGTGTGGGTCTTGTAAACGCATGCACACCTGATTTGAAGCTTAAAACCAACGTTATCCGTTAATCCTCACCTTTTTTACAACTTATTGTGCTTCGTCTAATTGAAACTGAACTAACTCCGAACAGCGCCCACCATCTATCAATGGGGTCTACGTAGGCTTTCTGGTTAGTAACTTATGTTCGAGTAAACCGTGCCCACTGTAACAGTTGCTCATCAGCCTATGAATGGAGGCTATTGTGATCCAAGCGGCCATTTGGTAGGCTAGTATAGAAATGAAACCGTCATGTCTCGGAACCGAAAATTGAAAAGACTCTAATGGTAAGTTCTAAGCCGGGATGAGGGGTGTTAAACACGCAAGGGAAGAATTGGTTCTGTTTAGTGATGCATTCTGTTACGTTCTAGATAAGATGGGGGAGAAGGGGCCGATAAAGAGGCAAGTTTATCACACGGTGCACCAGTGATGTTTAATAAAGTAGCAGGTAGAAGGTCACTATAGTCCAGATTTATGAAAAGAAGAGCACGTGATCCAACAAACGACGGCAGTCGTTGTTTGGTACGAGTGAGATATTGATGTAAAGCGCCTTCCCTTTGCCGAACGTTCTATTACGACTTGACTGCTATACATGGATCTCTGCTATGCGGCTTCACCCAGTCTACTCGCGCGGAGTCAGAAAGAGCACGACTGCGGGAGTACACGCTGTATTGTCTGCTTCCAGTTCGACAAATGGATGAAATGCATGTAAATTTATAGCGTGAAGTAGTTGCTAAATATGGTCATTTACGCGTTGAACCGCTTGTTTAGGCCACTTCGCGATTAAGTGGCCAAGTAGGACCAACTCCATAGCCGTTGCGCTCTGATTGGTTCATCTGGCTAGTGCGACACCTACGTTCACTTTCACGTCTCCTCTTGGCTGATCCGACTTGCGCATCAGTGCTTTGTTGATGACTGATTTAGTCAGCCGTCACCGATGACCCGATTAGATTGTTTTGATGAATTCGTCTCCTAACAGGTATAACGGGCGCCTCGTATACCCTTAGTCTGTTCTCCCACTTTGTACTTCGAGTACGCCGATGACCTAACAATCCTTAGCAGCCAGCCTGTTTTATGACCGCATTTGGTGTAACGCCATATGATAACCTCATCGCGATCTACTACTCCCGTATTTTTTTTCTTGCCGCGCACTAAAAGTCTCCGCAGCACAACTGTCACTGTTTGAACCTTTGAGGGTCCGTGTGGCTCAAGTACTTCTAAAGGGTTCACTCAAGACTACATCCTCCTACGGTCTAAGTTTGTTATTGCAACGCCGAAGACTCACTTAGATAACATCTCGATATGGTAGCTTCTGGCTACCAAGATCTCATATATCTGCTTTTATGTGCTCGTAAACTGCTGTTTTGTGATCTGTTCGTCAACCTTCCTTCAGTATTGTGTAAACTAATGAAGTTAGCTGAGCAACAGGGTATGTCCGTTCTGGTTTGTGCCTGCTCATCTGAGTACCTCAGTGTTCGTAGCCGTGTCCGACCCCCGAACAACCAAGAAGGAAGCGGCTCAGGTACCCTGCAGTAACATGGGCAGCATCTTTGCGCGACAGAAAAGCAGCTTTGTTTCCATCTTCAGACCTCACTTTTAACGAGATATTCCAGAAGGTCGAAGAAACGTTCCAAGGTATAGAATCTTTAGTGATCCACAGTTGTCAGTAGTTTATCAAGACATCTGTTTCAGACAGAACTGGACGGGATGTTGAAGGTTTATTGAAGTGCAACTGGATTTGTACTCAGTAAATTAATATTAACCAACGTGTGGAACTTACAGCCAAGCGTAGTCTGTGCGCGGAACTTAACCGTTAGCGTATTAAAACACATTTGCGCACCCAGTTGAATCACGCCGTACTCTGTGACGAATGTGTGTGAGTTCTGTTGCATATGTCTGACCACCTGCCCTCCAGATACAGGATTTTCTACCACGATGAGGTAAAATGTGTTTCAAGCCGTCTGTTTAAATATTTTAGCATCACATAACATTGTATTACGTACAGTGGATCATTACCACACCAGTTTTTATTTCCTTGTGCCTATCTACACTTGCGGGAGACCTGGATAAAGTTCCCATGCTACTAAGGTTTCCTCACAATGTGTTTGCGGATACCGCAATGTTAACAAGCTCACACAGCATTACCAGAGGCACCCAGTTTCTGTTCCTTAGACGGCACCGACCTTCTCTGTTAATAATTATTTTGGATCGGGAACTTTTACATGAACGCTTCAAACTGTTGTGTTTTTTCGCCCTGTTATGCACACACGTACAGCTTGCTTATTAACATTCTGTATATGTGCTATCTGGTTTCGGCTGTTTCCCGTACACTGCATGCCGACGGTTTTGCTGGACCAGACTGTTCTTTTAAATTATCATTGCGGCATACAATAATGTACCGAACCCCAAATATGCTGTGACTTTCCTTAACACCAGTTTTGTAGACATCGTAAAGTGCGACAGTACATAGGATGAGTCATATAATTTGTGCGTGGTGAGCTGACCGCTGCGGTCTGATTGTTGAAGGCGTTCTCGACAATCGATCGGTTGTATTCCTTAGCTGTGTTTTCTGTTTAGTCTACGGATGCTGATGAAGTGATTCTTTTGTCTCATTTTGAATTCAAATCGATCATGTTGTCGTCGGACAAGACTACCCGTTGCTGAGATGACGATGTAAAATGTGGATTGAACAGGCAGCACAAGGTCAAGATTAAGAAACGTAGGTGATAAGCAAACGTTTTCTGTCGTGGATATTTCCAACAAACGACTGAATCTGTGATGTATATACACGTCGTACTTGGTGGACTGTATCAACCGATGAATCATACACTGGCTTTTGCGATTCGATTCCAAGACTGACCAAAACCAACGGATGAACGTAGACCCTCTCGAATTTTTCAGACTTGTGTGAACCACGTTTGTCCTATCAGAGTCTGTTTCATATCATGGTGTGTAAAACGACACTTAATCAGCTGCTAGAAATAAATGTGTTGTAGTACTAAGTAGTGTTTCATTGACTGATACAGGTAGAGATTTAGGGGAATTTGATATGTACTACTTTTTCGCTGCAGTGATTGGAGAATGCGAGGCATACGACTGTCATTTCCAATCAAGCGTGGGCTAGGTCAGTACTTTGTCCGACCTCGCTAGTACTCGCACATATTTCCGGATATTCTTGCCCTATTTTAAGGATGTTTAAGGTTTGTAATAACTTTTGGCAGTTTATGGTGCAATGTATTTATTTTTATTTAGCGTAATGCGTGAACTTCGTGTGACTTCTGATCAGATGTATGCACATTCTTGAACACTCATTTGCATGTTCTCTTATATTGGTGTTAGGAATTGAGAGGATTTTTGTGATGCATTTTCAAACTGTGGAAATTTTCTTTTTGTTTGGTCGAGAGAGTCGTTAAAATTACAAATTATTTGTTGTAGAGATTTACCTTCTCTGGTTGTGGCAAAATTAGCCAAGTCTAAGTTATACGTTTTCTCAGTAGAACTACATATCAATGGATTACATTCGACCGTTCGGAGTCGTGTGTATAAACAGTCCGATAACGTCTGTGCCGTTAAGTTCTGTCGCGGACTGTCTGCTCTTAGAACTTTACATTATCATTTAGTTACCGTGTGGACGCGCTTTTTCAACACAATGTTTGGTTTTATATCGATTCGGTTAATCGTTTTATGCAGTACTCTGGTTTAGCCGTTTTTTTATAGCTTTCACTTGACCTTGAAAGATGAGCATTGTCTAATTTTGAATCGTTCAATTTGCCTTTAACGCGGTCATCCAAGAGTTGCGAAATCTCTGACGTGGGACTTCAAAGGAAGTTCTAACTAAAAGACGTTCGAGTCTCGATTAGTCGGAAGTGTCACCGCGTTTAAAAACCTAGCTACTGAGATACCTAAATTACACAAAACAGGGGCTGTTATCAGTTCCAGGCTAGACAAACTGCATGAGTCAACAGTTTATGCACACACAGGACCGGATGCGAGTATTGATCAGCATAGCTTCGGAGAAAGCAAGCAACTTCGGATTCCGATTACGCAACAACACTTGAAACGAATTGGCGGGGTCAACAATGTGACCTGTTTCCATGGTGTGCTTTGCTATGGATGAGGTCGGATTTCGTCTCACTCGTTCTGTTGCCATTACCTGTTGCGTCTAAATTATCGAGACTTGGTCTTAAATTCGTGGACATTGAGGTACGTACCTCTACTGTGCCTTACAACGCAATCAAGTGGTCGCCCACTGTCGATTGTCCGCTTGATTCAACCACGCTGGTTGTATTCTGGATCGATTTGTTTCCGTGTTGCCCTCCATCGTATTTACTAATGCATCTACAATTTAAGCGCAACGTATTTGTCGGGAATGATCTAAAATCTGTAGCACGGCGTTGTGGTTCCTACTAAAACACTTGGCCAGCAGTCGTTAATACTAACGATGATGCACACTTCTTTCTCCTTGCTTATGGTGTTTTCGCCCGCAGTACTTTGTCTGAAACCGTGTTTCTTTAAGCGTCTGCGGTTTACTGTTGGACCAAACTCCTCTGTTGATTTCTTCATTATGGACGCTTCGTGCTTCCGAATCATGGAACAAAGCAAAGGTATCATATACTCATCTTGTTAACGACAATCAAATGTCTTTTCGACGTCACAAATAACAGGTTGGCAAAGGCAACACTTTTCTTTACTCACCTCTCTGATATCTCATCAGCAAGTTAACGAGATAGCGCTACGCAAGTATGTGAAATTGTTCACAGTCTCAAGCGAATTACCTGCAATAAAGAAAGTAGGAGTGGAAATGCCCCAGTCTTGAAGCAGTACTTTGCGTTTTTAAAATGCGAAGGGTGTTTCATACAAATGGTTCACTTTGTTCAGCATAGCCTGCATGTTTTCGGCAGATGATCTTAGAAAGACAATGCCATCCGTATGTTCTCTGTCGAACAGTTTAGTGCCACGAAGTAACTCAACAACATCGTTGACTCCATCAGTTTGCCTGCATCAAGCGGAGTAATTGTGCCAGAGTGTATTTTGGAGCGTTCGGGATATGCGATCACTTACTCAACTAATTAATCTGCACTGTCTGTGCTGGTTGGGTCACTTATTTCGCATGTCCTCCGAGTGTTTTCTCCACACTTTACGGTATTCATAACGGTGATTCTCAAACTTCATTAAAATACAACACGCATAAATGATGCGGATGCACAACTGGTCATCCTACTCGTGAAAGGAGGTGATTGGAGGTTCGTTCTGCTTCCGAGCGTGATTGGCTGACAGTGGTGATCGATTTTTATGAATGTGAAAACGGACAGAAGACATATGTCGCGATGTGTTAATATTCCATTTTACCCTCCTCAGTCGGCAACGTAAAACTAACAAATTTTCTACAGACTGCATATGTCAACAACAAGTCAACGAACCGACCAAATACTTCTGACTTTTCTAATTGTGCCACCTGACGAACTCTGTATGTGAAGCCACACCTTTCCGCATAGGTGATGGTGTTGTCTCACCCGTCGATTCCTATTTGGAATTCGACCGTGGACACAAACGGATTCTGTCGCCATCACCTATCAGTGGGGCCACTCATTTACAGGTTGTTGCTCATTTTAGAATTACTCCCTTGTCCCAAATCAAACCGCCGTCTGAACCTACTTTGTTTTATCATTTCTTCGTGAATCGCCCGCTGCCTCCAAAAGCGAAGTATTCAGCTGTGAATTGAGCTACGAGTGTATACGAGACATCTGTGAAACCTCATTGACGACTAAAATTTTGGTGTCGAACGGTTACAGTGGTGTAAATAAACATTGGGTGGAAGTCTCAACGTACCGCTTATGAGATGGTATTCCAAAGAAGCATCGCGTATACGACAGAAGCAGATTTCTGCTGATTCAGCAGAACCTATGACCAAACGTGATGAACTAGAACGCAAACTTCTGAAAAGACAACTATTAGACCGTGAGGCTTGCTTCTCTGAGCGAACCAAAGAGATAGAGAAGGCATTTTTGTCCGAAAATTACCCTGGTGCTGTTTTTCTGGATTCTTGGTTGCACTGGCCGTCAGCAACATGTTAATGAGACTGTATGTGGAAATTATGTCTCACACGTTCGTAGCTTTGCTCTTGGTATTTGTTAACCTGTCGGGCAAGTCGTCAGTTCTTCGAAAATACTGTGACAAAAAGATTAAAAAAGTACGCTTTTAAGTGATCTTCGCCGCTGCCATGGTCATGTACTTATCTGGTCTTCACGAGCATCCTTAGCCATCGTGCCAATTGTTGTTATCATCTCGACTACGTCTGCTCTGCACTTTCTGGTCCATTCTTCTGTCCTCGCTTTGTTGGTAGTCACAAACCGTATAGTTATGAACGGGTTTGTGGTCATGTTGTTTTCAGCTGAGCGACACAAAGAAGCTCTGTTTGAAGGCCACTCTTTTCCCTATGTTCCGACGGTTGGCTCGGGTGGATGGGTTCATCGGGAAGAGAGTAAGTGACCGCATGTACTCCGTTGTCCGTCGTTCTACTATCCGCCGTTCCGTTATCTGCCGTTTCGTTAACCGTTACTCCGCTATCTGTTTACGCAGTCCTAAACCGAAAATCCAGTTACAATATGACCTAAACGCCATTTAAGTCGATTGCTCTCAAAGACACTCTCCATCGCAGATGGTCCTATTGAGTTTTATCAGTTTGTTGGCTTCGTCGTATACCCGTTCTGGATGTTGATGTCGTTCATGGACGACGTTCTCGAACGTTCTTTTCTTCAAGTGACGTTCGCCGGAGCTGTCCGATCACCCTATTCCCTTTCAGCTATTTTCTGAATGATATGCTGGAAGGATTTTTTGGGATGTTCCGAAACCCTGAGATTGGAGAATCCACTAGTTTGTAAGGTGATTTATACTGGGTATGCAGGCGGTTTTGCTTTGTGTACAGAACATGCAGACAGTGCTGAACTGGTTAAGTAATATCTAATCTATATGGTGTGCACTGTGGACCTTCAAAGTTTATCGTGATGCTACAGGATTAGGTTCACTCTTACCTTATCTTTTTCATTGCGGGCAGACTATTTGGATTTCTCGAACTTTAGATCTATTTGGATAGCGTCATCTCATCAACTTGTAACGTTGTTGACGAGTTTTCCACCATAATATCGAAAGCGCATCTGTGTGATTTCGCAACCATTAACCGATGTAGTGAAAATAAACATCTCTCGTTGGTTAATCCAGTTACTCCGCATGCCAACGTAGCGCCCTCCAGGGCGTGCATTGTTCCGTGTGGCTGCTTATGATTGGGAGAGATCACAAGATGGCCAGACTGTGACGTAGTCACGAGCCTTGCAGGCCCTAACTGTTCTGATGAGCAGGTGTGATAGGTGCCTTCCTCCGGGTTGCGGACATTTCTGTGTTGCAGCTGTTAGTGAGTCAGTGACAGAAAACTTGCTGATTGCTGTTTTCGAGAAAGCCCTCTTGCTTTTTGTTTCGTCTTCCTTCTCTTTTATCATTGCCTATACATGTGTACCCTACTGCGCAGTAAACTACTGTCAAGACCGATGACAACCCAAGCCACAGAGTCACGGTTACATCTTAACGCTTGAAATAACGGTAATGCCGCAGCGGTCAACCTCTCGAGCCGCGATGCTATCTGTTCATGTGGCCGTTTTTGAATGGCTAACTGCAGCGGCGTCGCGTTATTAGTGAATTATTTTTTGTTGTTGTGATTATTATGCCTGATGTTGCCGCAGACTTCAGCCTATAATCCACAGTATTTCCCAAATAGACATCACGTTTAACGCACGCTAATTTTTCGCTCGTTTAACGACCGGAACGTGGGTCTGTGACTGAAGACATTAGGTGAGATAGTGGCTAATCGGGCTCAGCACCGTGGATGTTATCGTTGTTTGTGAAGTGAGTACATTTAATGATGCGTGGCAGTGAAATCCGTAAGGAAGCTGTCTTGCGGATTACACCTTACCATCACTTATAACTCGGTTGTTTGTTTGCAAGATGTAGGCACCTTGACGTTGGATGTTTGAAGACAAACAGCTATTTTTAATAATTAGGTCCCTTACTCTCCCCTTCCTTTCCCTTCTATCTTCATGCCCAAGGTTCGCTATTTTTGTGGTTGTGTGGCAGTTAGGCATCAATGTGAACCATTGTGTTGTTGTCTATGATAGGGATAATGTCTTCGTATATTTGGTTGTGGCTGTATTTTTCTCTCCTAAAACTACTCATATGTGCATGAAATCGAGTAATGAAAAGCAGTTGTAGAATACGAGACGAATTTCCCCTCTTGAGATCCGAAGACATTGCTTATCGGGTTAGGAACAGCCTGATCACTAAACAGTATCATACGAAATGTAATGTTTCCGTTTATGGTGTAAACGTTGTGTTTCTGTGTATTTTTAATTCATATGTATGAAAAACCTAAAACAAGCTTGCCATATTTTTGGGTCATCGTTTGGGCGTTGCCGTTTCGTTTTCCTCATGTTTTTTTTCGGTTTAAACTGAATATTTTGCCCCCAAGATAACGAGGTTGTTCATTTATTTTTGTGTTTTATCGTTCATGGTTACCTCACTCAGGCCTTCGGCTTCTTTTCCATGCTGGTCCTGTTTTTTTCCTCCACAGTTTCATCAAAACCTCAGAGTTTCTGGGCAAGGCTAAAGACAAGACGCTGACTGTTGCACAGGAGACCAAAGAAAAAGTGGGCTCCACGATCACTGCGATCAAGTAGGTCCCAGAAACTGTTCCGGTTATCGGTAACCTTATTATTCAGGAACTCGAGTACAGTGAAGACATTAAGTGAAAGTGTGGGTTCAACGTACGAAACTGTAAAAGTGAGTGAAAAGTCTTTTCTGTTGTGGTTTTTTGGTTGTCTGTTTGGTGCCTCTGGTAGGCTAGCGGCCGAACTTCGTCCGTAGCTGATCAACCAATCCACTGTCCAATGATACTAACTACCTTCTTACCATACACTTATTGGTTTTTAAAGAGAAAAACGTACATTTTGAAACCGGCTCGCAGCTTATATTACTTACCGTCAAATCCATGGTAGGCAGCAAACTCGTTGATGATCAGTATTTAATAGTTAACTGGCTTCTACTTCTTTAAAGTTAATGACTGCATCACCGTGTAAAATCTTAACTCTGTGGTACTTTGTAAGAACAAGACTGATTTCGAGGTCTAGATCTGTGGTTCCTTCAACTACTCCGATTTTCACTAGACAACCAGACTGTGGCATTTTAGCCATCACATCTCAAACGATGTCCGTCACTATCCGGGAAAACAGTAATCGGGTCGGTTACACATGTATTTCAAGGATAATCGAGAGAGCAGGGATGTATTCGCCAATTCACAATCCGATTGCATATGAGAGAAGAACGGCATTTACCTTCACTGTTTTGTTCTATTAATCACTAACACTTAACGGTCAAATAAATCATATAACGGCAGTATTCCTATCGTGGTATCCGATTAGTCGTCATTTCCTCAAAGGTCTGGTGGATGACGAGAACCTCAACCGCATAGGCGAACATGACCTACACTTCTGAACTCGTACGCACAAAGTAGAATTTCACGTGAGTGAGCGTTTAGCAACTTTCACGAATGATCGAATGTTGCTATAATGAATTATCTGTTAAATGGATCTGAACAGGTGTTAAGCCGCTCATGGAGTTTTGATTTGGGGTGCTCATCGAAACACGGTTAGACCGGACCCTATGCAATTTGTCACAGATCGTGTATGCAGTGCGAGAGCAAACATCTGGTGATGTGGCAATTTAGTTACGACACACTGTAGGACAGTCTTGGAGATCGAAATTCCCTTCGATTGGCCCCGTTGCACTCTTTCGCGTGACGCCGTGTAGTTAAGCCCTTGTTATTGTTATTCTTACAACCCGCATCTAAATCACTGATTCTCCAGCCCGCCTCCCTCAGTCATTGAATCTCAATCACCTGCCCACACACCTGTTGCTATCTGTCAATCACACCCTCCCCACCCCTGTGAATACGGCCGCCGTGAAACTATCAACAACTAATTGGTCTATCCGAAGGAAACTGGGTGTTTAAACACTTATAAGACCGACCCGGTCGCATTTCATCGGTTCCTCCTTGCCTATCGGTCGCCTCTGCTTGCATTTGGGCCGTTGACTTGTTGCGGCCACTCATTGGACCTCATCCGGCGAACGCAAATAAATTAAGTTTTGGTTCTACACTTGATCATTTTATTTATCAGTAGTACCACATACATAGTGACTTGATTTGGTTCTGATATTCGGCGTCGTTGACTGCAAGTGCATCGCTGAACGTTCGTTGGAAGAACTTACACACATCGCCAATCTCAGATACAAATTAAATATGTTGATCTCTTACTCAACAAAGGAATACAACTGGTTTCCACTCAATCGATTTTAATGAGTACTTTTTACTGAAAGATGCGGGTTGAATCAATATCGTATGCTGTTCTTCAAATGCGACAATGTAGCTGCTTCAACCTAATCGATGACCTATATCATTCGACGGTTCGTGAGTGGCTAGTGTCATCTTTAAACGACTGCTACAGTGATTCCACTTTTGTGGTTCGTACGACTGACTTTAATGTGCAGCATGGGCAGCGCAACTTAGCATTGCGATCTTTTTATACTTAGCGATTGTTCACTGATTTCTGCGTAGACCGCCTTCGGAGGTTCCTTTTAGATTATCTTAACTCGCATCATCACCATCCAATGCAGTGGCACATCAAGGGTTCTTGCTGATGCCTAGCTGTCATATGGATTTGAAGAGAAAGCATCCACTAAAATCGATTGAATCAGAACCGTGTGGAACCAGATCGTATCGATACCTAAATATCTTTTGGAGCAAGAGAGAAACGTTAAGACGCATTGTACCATCCAGCATTGTTTCTCGCACACCATTTTGATCACAAGCTAAAATATGATAGTCCGCCGTAAGCTGTAAATCAACCAAATAACGGTCGTTCGAACCAAGGTACTTTCGGTTAACGTAACGATATTATTATCACTCAGCACAGGACCGACCCGTGAAGGTTATTGTTAAAGGAATATAATTCTGTTGATTTCTGTTTTAGGAGACTGCGGAAATGAGCTTTCTCTTCTGTTTTCCTTCAGAGGGGTCTTTAGTGCATATTGTGACTACGTTGTTTGTGTCACATATTCCCGCTGCTCATATATAAAACCAAAATGTCCGATCTCCTCCGCTCATCAATATTTGCAGTCGAGCATGTTTGAAAAGCATCATTCGTGTTATTGCGACTCAGTGACTAAAACTACCACTGAATAAGCCGTTAGTTATTCTCCCTGGCCAGGTGTAGGCCAGATTTTCGTTTGCCCAAACGATATGTGAAGATGGGTCACGAACGGACTTATGCACTTTAGTGGTTTGTCCTAAGATCATTGTGTAAATGCGCTGAACTTATTGCGACAAAACTGGTGTACTGTTTCTTCCTGGAAATGACTGAGCTCGTCTCAAATCTTTAGAAGTTAACCCTATATTATTTCGTAAAATTTTCTTCTTCATTGACAGCACCTAACACATGAAGTTAATGTTTCGTAAAAGTGTATTTTGGGCGGGCATGTTCTTTTGGTGATCTTCCCAGAGCTAGTTTTGTATTGTAACTGGGGTTGTGTGTTCGCTTACAGTGATGGAGTTCCATCACTTTCTCGTGGTTGACTCTCTCTTGCTACCCTTCGTTCAATAACTAACATGGTCTCTTGATTATGTTATCAGCTAACTTCGTGTACCCTTATTTTCGTGTGGATGTGGGTTACTTATAGGCTACATTTTCTTGATGACTATCGTTTTTGGTCCCATATTGTGCTGTATTTGTTAAATTGAAATAATTGCTTAAGTTACCGTCTACATTTTCCATGTTACTCCAATTCTGCAGCTTTTGTGCCTTCATCGGTACTCGCACTTACCCAGCATTACCTTTCCCGGTCCGCAGACAATCCGGGTTTGTTTCAGTGTTGTCCCATCGCCTCATGTTCGTTGTAGCAATGTTTCACAGTTGTTGTTCTCTCCCTCTCTCTCTCTTTCTGTGTATATTGCATGTTGTTGCGAACATTTTGCTTTATGGACACATTATTGCGTGTCTTTCTGAAGGTCTATTTCACCCTTTAACAGGTAGTTAAGGTGTTCGCTTTGGGGGCCTGTTCGGATCTCATTAAGGCTCAATGGGCGCAAATAATTTCCGTGTTCATAGTTAAAATCCATATTTGAGACGTTGGGGATTCATTTTCCATAAGTCTCTTGACAGCCACATTTTGGTACGATGGTGTTACAAAGCCATCCGTGCAGCCTGTAGACACATTTGAGGTTTTGCAGAATTACTGATGAAGGCATCAACAGACCAGTTATGTGTATTTCGTCCGACAGATCAACGTTCCATGCTGTCATGAATAAAAGTGCATACCACCCCTGCGTTCTTAAAATAATTTATCAGTCAGATGTTTTAATATCGCTATCTTCCCTGGTCGTAGCCGTATCCGGGCTTGCTGGTTTGTGATAGTCGCACATGTGCACACTCTGCTGGTTCACGAACGCATCTAGCCTTCTTTATTTAGCATAGGTGAGTGGAAACAGACGAGTGGGCATCTGGTCGACATGTCTCGTCGTTTTGGTATTGGTATGTTCGCCGAGCTTGGTATTTAGGTTGCAGACGTTTCATCACCAAACGAGGTGACATCATCAGTACGTAAGTGTTTCAGCGCACAGTTTTTGAAGCGTGGAGTTTGGTGAAGTTCGTCGGATACCTGCTGTTATATAGCAGAGTGAGTTTACCTTCTGATATGAATTCTGGCTGGTCGCTTTCTGTTGTTCATGACCTTTGACCTGACCCATCATTGGTCGATTCTGGTTGTATTTGAACTTTAACCCGATATCCGATTGGGCATTTCCTGTAGTCCTTGACTCTTCGATCTGGAGTCTGATTGGCTGTTCCTTGTTGTCGAACGTTGACCTCGAATCTGATTGGTTGGTCCTTATAAATTGAGTGAGTAAGTCATTTCTCCACTTTGGAATTCCATCCGATTGGTTATTCGTTGGTCGGTCTCGCTTTGTTCTGGTCCGTCCAAGTTGTTCCGTTCGGGTTCACCGGCATTTGGGCTTGATGTTTTCCACATCTCTTCAAAGCCTTGACTCTTATTGGCTCGTAGATTTTGTCCAGCTCGATGTGTTTGTTTATTGACCCGGCCGATGAATATCAATCTTCGAGAGATTCTCTTGCATGTCTGGTGTTTGTCTGAGTAAGGACTTCTGCGGTATTCAAGTTTAACGTATGTCCAGCTTCATCCTCATGGACGGAGATCAACGAAAATTGATCGTGTCTGTTGATGGCTAATTGATGTTGATAATTTCCGTCGGGTTTGGCCGACGTAGTGTTGTCCAGAGTCATTTCGTAAATGACATTTTTTTTGTCGGCGGGTTTGAGTTTTTCCTTTGGTTTTGATAGTATTCTACGTAATGTTGCCGTTGGCTTGTGTGCCAACGTAATACCATGTGGTCTCAGAAGTCTTGTTGTCATTTCCGATGCAGTATTGATGTACGATAGTACAATTCGTTTTGGTGATGGTTCGGTAGAGTTCGAATCGCTTTCTTTCTGCAGTAAACTCCGTCTGATGAAATTCCGTGGGTATCCGGTACGACGTAATACTCAATGCACGATGCCTATTGGTCTAGCTCATGAGCACTGTGTTTGAATGTTTTGTGATAGTTAGTCGCCTTCCTTTCATAAGTCTCCACTTCATTTTTAAAATAGACTGATAACTCGGTAACTCTTCTCTAGAGTGCACCGTTGATATGAGAACATTTAAGCGGTACGCAACACATTTGTTCCTATGATCTTCGGAACTGGATTGGCTATTGACGTTAATACATCGGAAGTTGTTACTTATATGTACAAGGAATCATTGTATGACTATTGTCCTTTACGTTTTGTTTTTGAACTGACCTCACCTGAAAACATCTCACGCCCTCATTGCTCCAAATTGTTTGCATTTTCAATTAACCCTAATCCGTTGTAATGAAGATACGCAGTCTTCGCCATTTGGGCCACGAACTCCGTACGTTGACAGATGGTTGCCGTTCATTGTGTGGTTTGGCTGCTAGTGCTTTGAATAAATCGATAGACGGCCCGGTGATGTCGGGGTCACGGACTCTACACGCTCCAACCGTCCACCTGCGCAAGGTTGATACGTGCCGGCTGGAGGCCTTGCGACCATCGACACAGCTTGTTGGAAACATTCTCGGACGTATCAGTGTACCGCATTCATTAGCGAGCTTTTGCCCACATGGTTGCTGAGTTTTTTTTCGATAAGCTCCGGTGCCTTTCTCTCTGTTATTCTCTGTACACTTCTGCTCGTCCATTACATTGTTACTTCGTGGTCTGCCATCGGGACCATCCAAAGTCATAGTAGTTACGGTTACGGCTTATGGAATGATGATAGACGTCAGTGCTCAATGCGTACGCTCACTGAATTAGGTCCATTGAGAATATTGTACCTTCTGAGATGAGTTTGTAAGTGATTGGGCGCATGTTGTATGTTGTCTGGATCGGAACCGAGGGTGTATGATATCATTCTGATAACCTGAACCCTGGCCTGCTTATCGCCTGTGTATTTGACTTCTCCCTACTGTTCTCGTTTGGTGAGCTTATCTGATGCCGCCCTCGTATTTATTGTTCCCACCATCTACTTGCCCTTTCTCATTGATTTTGTCGCATTGGCTTTGAAAGGATTGGGGTAACTTGATCGGAGTTTTTGTGCAGTTCAGACGCGGTGGTCGTAGTTCTTGTGACCACATTTGCACCAATGGCTTACTGTACACTGTTCATCGCAATAGTGTTATTCTTACCAGCATATTTCTTTAATGCTTGGGTGGCTTAATCCTGACGCCCGTCTACTCCTGATTGCTACATACTGTAGATTGTTGTGAACATTTATTTATGCAACCGGGATAACATGTACCCACAACGGATGTCAATGAGAAACACGGTAGCTCTCATAGTTCTTTCTCATCCTTGGATCACATTGTGGTATTTACAACACAATAATCGAATGAATACAAGGTGAATTAGAAAATCGGTCAACAGATGTATGGCAGACAGCGTAATTACTAGCATTTATTTAACGGCCATCCAAAATCAGTCGTGTAATTGGTTGTGAACATCTGACGTCCAGTTCACCGGATGTTTGTTGCACATTCGATTACTACTGGATTTGGCGACTGCTACTATGCAAAATCTCACTATCTTTGTTCGATTTGCTAAGCACTTAGATGACATGGGTAGCGTTCTTTCTAACGAACTGATTGGAATCGATCAAGTGGGTAACAATCGCACTTAAAATCATCTTTCAACACCTCCGTGCAACCACTCAAGTGGGCGTTTGCGTAGTCTGACAGATAGTCGACTTGCGGTATTACCAGTGTACGATGCTGTAAGTTCGTTTGGACGCTAAATCCCCAGTAGCGTACACCAGTCAAACTGACGGTTCAAGCGAATTATTATGTAGCTATTAGCTGTCAGCCTGATAAGCGTTCTCTGAATGTTCTGTGTTGTCATTCTTCTTGTAATCAAACATAAAGAACATGCCCTATTCATTGTTTAGTACTTAATTTCAGTATGTGCTCTTCGATTAAACTAATCGGATATTATTTCGTTTGTTTATGTTTGTCCACTTTCCTCCAACCCTGGATGTGTTCATACTGATCCGATCCTGGTGACCAACATTGAGTGGAATTGCCTCGCACAAACGCTCGCTAACGAAAATCGGAGTGTTCTTTCTTGACCAGATTTTCTTTCTACGGTGTTCATTTTTTTACGATAATTGTCCGTAAACGGTATCTAAGGCGATTTTCGTCAATTCATATGCTATCTGCCTTCGGCTGGGTACGGATTTTAAGTCTAGTTAACTGTCATCGAACGCGGTACCGCATAGATCACGTCAGGATGTCTTAGGATCCAATTCTGGAAACATTTGTTGCCTTTTCGAGAGTATCAGACTCGAATCTAACTTTTACTATTCTAATCGACTTGTTCATACTATGTGGTTGGACTGGTGCAGCATTTGCTAATCCAACGTGGTCTCTCAGTACGCGTGAGAAGATTTCAGAGCACCTGTGTCTGACTTGGCTGATATCGCGGCGTACCATGTTTTCTTCGTTTAGTGTATCAGAGTTCGTGGATTCGTTTTATGACTGCACTCTGAACCGTCAAAGTACTGTTAAAAGGTTGGTTGGACATTGACTCTGTTCTCGTTCCGGCAGACAGGTCGTTTATGGTTGTCGGTCGTCACACCTTGGTGGATAGTGTCATGTCATCCACTTGTAATTTGGCTGTTGACGTGTCCACGAAAACGTCGAAGGCACGTAGTGCGCTCCGTTTTGCTTTCTTTCAGACACGTCCCATTCTTGCGGAGGATGCACGTAGACTGTCTGTATTTGACCACGGTTGTCTCTGCCAGTTAGCCAGTGTCAAATTGGCTGACTGTGGGAAAAGCGACAGCCTTTTTTGCGTGTATGGGATATATGCAAGTTCGCGACCGATAGCAGAAATAATAAAATTACAAACCCTTCGCTGGTTGAGTCATGCATTCCGTATACTGACGGGCGTTTACCACACTGCGCATTCCGTGTGACTGCTGATGGTTAGAAGAAACCGCAAGGTGGCGTAATTACAGGCCGTAAAAGCTGTGGCCGTTCCCTTGAGCAACGTTGCTAGGTGCCGCCTACCTGCTTGGGGATTTTCGTGACTATCGACGTGGCACCGTGTCGCAAGCAGTGGCGAGCTTGTAGTTGACTCTTCTTTTTCATGATGTTTCATGGTTTTTTTGTTCCCTTGTTTCTGTAAACCAATGATACTTAGCTGTACGTCTCAAAACTGAAAATGATGATTATGATAAAAAGTGGACCGTGGTAGTTTGCTCAGGAGCCGCATACTTGATTAAATATGCCAACTCAAGGTGCGTTCATCTTATGCCGCTACTCGTTACGAAGCTCTGCAGAAAGAGGTACCTTAGTTTCAATCATTCCGTCTTAGCGTTATTGTTTATGAAGACAAAGCTCATAGCTTCCTTCAAGTCAGTCGTGGTTGTCATGTCGGTAACGTAGGTAGCGGGCTAATTTTCCATATTCAGCACTACGTTGTTAATGTGGGGCTGTATTCTGGAGGTCATGATCAATGGGACCAATGCTATGGGGAATCATTCCGGAATTTGCCATGAATAGGTGACATGATCACGGAGAAGAAAACTTACTACTTCTGCCAAGCACCGCAGTTTGAAACAATAGGCTCACCATTCAAACCTTAGTGTGGGCGTCGTGATGGTTACGAAGATGTTTGTTCCCTCAAAAACGTCATAGCTGATTTGCTTTGCCACTGACCGATTGCCTCACCTTCTTCGTACTGACCATACTACATCTCATTGTGTTGGAGTGTGATAATTGTTCTGTTCACTCACGGTAAAATTTTCACTGCTGGCACGAAACATTTTTTTCAAAGAAAACGTCTTTGTAGCTAGCGTGTTCTGCATTACATATATCTGCTGTCGTAAAGATCGAAGAGTTGTGATGTGATGTCTGTCTGACACTGACATCACTTCCATAAAGAGAGCAAAGCTTTGTAACGCGTGCTTTCTGTCTCCCGTGCCAGTCAAGGTTTTAATCTTTTCACTTTAGCAGTGGACTGTTAATAAGAACTATACCTGTGGAACCTAACCCCACACAGCTGCTTACATTTCCCTTCTTCGTTTCAATTATCTTTAATATTCCAAGCTGCTTTTCAACATTACAGTCACAGTAGTGTGATGGGCGTAGCCCATCAGCATTCGCTATGTGGAAATTACTCCAGATTAGAGGATCAAATTGGCGATGTTTAGCAATTTGCACACTTCCTGAAAGACACTGAAAGTGGATGCTTATCGTTATACTGTTGCATCTTATATGGCAGTCAACAGTCACGAAAAAAGGTTCCATGTAAAAGAACTGTTTGTTATTCAGTAAACTGCTTTTGGTCTACAGCGTGCTAAATCATGAACTGTGGCCTTTTTTTAGTTTCCGTCTGAATGCTACGTGCGACATGTGTAACGAAGTTCCCCTATCATCACGATGAAATTCTAACCATCAAGTTGTTACGTGACGCACACTTTTAAGCTGTGAATGAACAATTTGGCTTGCATGTATCACAAGTTTATCAATTGCTTGAGTATTGAAAATATTTAAGTGGGTTGTTAGGAATCACCCTTATATTTCGAGACCATCAGATGTGCTTGTAAAATGTCTTTTGACTCCTGTTGGGTCAAGTCTTTCCATTTGCGCTGTACACAAGGCCAGTGGTGATTGTATCATCACAGTTGCGCCTGTTGGAAAAGATTAGTTCTCTTGCTGGTTTGCATCCCTACTGTGATTGATATATGAGTGCTGTCGTGTATTGAGCGACAACGACATCATCTTTATCAACCATACTAAGTAGATATTTTCATCCCTAAAGCCATCCACTTGATCTTCTCAGTGATTCCACTTCAAATAATTAGATACCCCCCTCTCCTTCTGTGATGATAAACCAGTTCCATCTTCTCTTTCATTCAAAATCAAAAAGTCACCAGGAATAAAATCATCTATACGGGCCGTCGATTAATTCTACTATCCATAATTTCATTGTATGCTCCAGAAAACTTGCTCTGTAATCGTCAGTCGTGTAATCTGTTTGTTTTATTGCCTTCGCTTTTGTCTCAACTATCACTGACAGTTTGGCTGCGCAGTGTTTCCTTTCCAAATGCAGTTTCGCGTCGATTTTTGTTTGAAAATCTGTTGCATCTAGTCCGATCGATCTCGTAGCTCATAAATGTGAGTGATCTCCTCATGCGCGTACGGCTGAGTATTAACGTATGATCATTCAATCACGTCTGGTCTGAGGACACTGGTCAGAATCAGAGATCTGCTGGTGTCGGAAATATACACTGTAGATGAACCCTGTCGAAAACGAAACTCAGATCAACTACTTTTCGAAAAGGACTAGCCAATTGAAACATTTTGGTTAAATATACATTGTGTTCAATCTGTTCAGTGTGAAATCTGTTTTGGCACGTGCTCTCTTTTATCGATGGCAATCGTCATTTAAATTATCTACATGTGAAGCAATTCTCGCGCTTACCTTTCAGTTTGGTGTTTTTCACTTCGTTTTTATGCATAAAGTAGTCTATGTCACTTTAAGTTACTGTTGTCCTAAAAACAACCCGGTTATCATTTACTTAGTGCCAGTTGGTAATGAGTATAATTTTCTTGTGTCTTTTTGTTTAGTCTGCGCTGATTCATTCGACCTACGGTCACCCACCAGATGATTAGAACTCCATTTAGCATTTCACGGGACAGTGAGCGATCGTATCGTCTACTTCACTGACGCCAATCCCTTATCAATTGTGATCATTCCAATATCTGTTTTCCCTGAATATATCTTTGAACGTATCAAACGTACTAAAATTTGTTCGTTTATGTAACACTGTTTGTCACTGTTGATGTGCGCGTTCCTTTATTCGTTCGCACGTTATTCTTTTTTCCATCAAATATTTAATTGCGTTACACATGCCAGTTTTATTTGTTTGCACTCGGTAAGGCTGAATTGACAAACTTCTGGGGCTCATAATAATTATCTGCCTCCTCTCATTTGTGTTTGGGAACATCCGCGTCATAGCACTGTATTACTGATAACGCCGCTCCGTGAGTGGTTTTTTCGCGATAGCTATGTATTCCCTTGACTATATAGATGTGAACTCCGCAATGCTGGTCAGCCTGTATTTATTGATTGGCCGTGCGTTTCAGTCGAACCACTTTCTTTAAAAGTGTTGACGGAACATTGTCCATGACAAATGCCCATCTACTCACCCAAATGTTGATGTAAATGGGTATCTGAATTGTTCCATATCCGGTTTGAAAAACGACTCGTCAGAATACCTTCTTTGTGGCTAATATATATCCTTCAGTTGTTCCTTATCTTATTAGTGTTTCAGAATTCTAAGGACCGCATGGTGTACGACGTCCTTTTTAAGAACTGTTCATCTTTTATCTTTGCATGCAATTTCAGCAAGAGCCATTCAGAATGTCACAGCTACTAAACGTAACAAACTGCGTAGTAGTTGACTCCAGTCTACTCCGGGGCCACGGGCAAAAATCACTGCTTGAACGGAATATATAAACAGAATAGAAAAACATGGTGACCAGAATTCAGCCGACTTTTGGAGGCATCGATTCCTTTCTAGTTTTGATCGAAGTCCAAGTGCCTGTCTCCGCTTCAACCGTATCAGATTGAACCACACCAGTTGACTAAGTGCATAGATGTGAGCGTGTGTGCTTTTAAGTTTGGGGTTGGTGACATTGTTTGTGCGCAGATAAAGGCATTGAAAATGAATTTGAACAAATCGTTAAAATTACGGCGAGGAGAGAATGCGACAACGAACACGTGACCTCCTGTCAGCTAAGGTTACAGTGAACCAGCTACCATAGACTGGTCTAGAAAAAAAGTCGATTGACCGGAGTAGCTTTTGTACGCTCATCTTTAAAGTGACGTGATCTTTTACAGTTAAAATTCGACTTGGGTCGCCTGCTGCTTTTCGTGAATACTCGTTTGCCTTTGTCATTCCTCCAGTCGACAGCGATGTGGCCCTAATCTCTTGTTCGGCCCCTTTCACTTGATTTTTACTTATATGAACGCACGTCGGTCACTGTCTGTAATTCGTACGCATCTCTTAAATTAGACATTCTTATTGATCGTCTATTCGCCTAAATCCATGATTGTAATAACATGCCAGATTGATTCGGTTGCATAATGTCGGTCCATTTTGACCTGTGTTCGTGTATCTGAACTCGTGACTCCTTTCGGCTAATCGTTGTATTTTACCCTACGAACACAAACGAACTGAGGTTTGTTTCTTGAAAATATTCGTACTCTTCTCATTGACTGCAACTTGTCTCGCGCTTTGATTTCACATTGAAATTGATTATCGTTGTTTACACGTGGATTGCTCAACGTTCGTCGGGGGAACTACATTGTTCAGTTTGTTTGTGTTCGCAATCATCATCGGGTCAAACTAACCAACTGCATACAGTCAGCTAGTCAATAAAATGCAGGTTAATCACTCTATTATCTAATCTTCAGGTTTGTCGGTGGATTTATGTCAGTGTCATGATGGTCGATAGGAAAGCCATGTTAACGAGGATTGAGCATGAAGAATTGCAGACGATTGTGTACGTATCAATGAAAATCAGCCATCAGAGAAGATGAACAAGACTGTTAAATCGCCGCTGGCGATTTAGGTTATTTCACTTATTAACACATACTCGACAGTTATAATAACGCTTATTCAGACGGTCGAGTTAACGGGACTATCTTCCAAGTCCTAAGAAATGTCAGAAAAGGTGATCAAAAGGGTTGAAATTCATACGGTACTGTTTGACAAAATTACAGAAAAGTGCTGTCTTGTCTTGAATGTGAATTAACCGGATACACAAATTATCCACCAGAAGAGTGTGCACAATGGAGTAACCAAATACAAGTCCGGAAATTTTCATCAGTCAACACGAAGTGAGCTGATAAAAATTGGGTGAAGATGAGAGCGTGTCGGTCAGTGTCGAGAAAGAACATTTCTATAGATGGGCAATAGTTATTAAAAAAGAAAAAATCGAGCATTTTTTGTGCAGTTGCACAAAATTCATCATGATGGTTTATTGCACACCGCAACGACGAATTTAGAGTCAGTTCTCTGCAAGCATGCCTCAACGAATTCATCACTCCACATCATACTAAACATATGACGACAAACGTGCCAGGCGAACAGATTCAGCAAAGAATGTTTGGCGTAGTGGATGCTGACTGTGAGATGACAATAACAAGTGATCTGTCAAACGAGTTCAGGGTATAACAGGCAGGGTCAAGCAAGGAAAAATCTTGTTATTCGTGAAAATCTTGTTCTAGTCCACTAAAATCTCGATCCCGTCGTCAAAACATGCTACGGTTGGAATCGTATTCCTCGTGTACAGCGAAGTAAAACGGGGAACAGGCATGTTTCAAAAAAGTACATTCTAGGAGACCGCTGTTAGTGGCTCGCATTGGATGCACTTTTCGGACGTCATATATCGGTTTAACTGAATAGATTCTTTTGCTGTGAATATCGCTCTGCATATTTTACGGGTTTAGAACCCTTCAGCTGTAGTCCCTCTAAACGACATCTACAAGATGTTTCGCCGATCGTTTTTCACAAGCAACATCCACACAGTTTCGTTTTCACTTGGTTCATAGTCAACCGCACCAAAATTCCAATGTCTTGACGATACGCTTTTCGCAGGTTTGAGCCTATGAGCGAAACTATATGCAACAGCTAAGGAATGTTACGGGAAACTGCTTGCTAAAGGCAAAAGCTTAGATGCAATCGATACGGCAACTGTATCCCTAAAACACCGAATAGTGCGTAAAGAGATGGGGTCCTAGATGTTTGGACCTGTTACTGATGTACTGATAACATAAATGTCATAACTTCAGATTATTCACACCCACCGGGAGTATATCAGCGATAATCAGATGAATTGTTGGATTCTATGGAGTCAAACCTCTGGCTAATACTGTCAAACCGTTAAATCAACAAGTCTATTTCTGAATTGTACGTGCATGTGGATTTATTATTTTATAGACCAGCTAACAGAAAACACCACAGTTGAATGAGGATTGACAGGAACACATCGGCAGATATTTACATCGTGGTGCCTTGGACGCTTAGGTCGAGGCGCAACATAAAGTACATATTGTCTGCGTTTGAAAAACTACCAAGGTGTTCATTGTTTGAGTTGGGAAGGCATCCATAGATTCGTGCCAACCATGAAAGGTCTCTAAGAGAGGTTTGGCAAACACTGTGAAGGGAGGATGGACTGACGTGATCACGATAAAACACGAGTTACATAGAATGTCGGCAGAGGGATTCTCCATCCGTCCTCGAATCCTTGACATTATTGTGCTCACATTTGGCAGGCCTTTTCCGCGATTTCTGTTTGGTGTTTGCCAAACAGTGCTTAACGCATTGCTTTGTTTGACGCATTATTCATCAATGATTTATGGAACTTCTCGAAATTGTCTTCTCTTCTAACTTGACCTCGATTCAGGCTAATTTGACCGAGGTCTACCTCCAATCACTTTAGTTTGTATCTTTTCAAACTTTTCATTGTCTGTGATCGTCCTTATTCTTCAAGTCTTCTCCCTTAAATGAGTTATGAAAATGCGTGAGCGGCTCCGTTACTCATAACAGGAATGTGAACCAAGTTAATAATCAACTTCGCTTACTTCGGTTCGTTATCAGTAGGGAATGTTGGAACACTGTTAGATTTTCTCTTAAGAAACATGTCTGAAACGTTGTTTGTTCACTTACTAAATGCCAAAGCAAGTATCAACCCGAGGTTTCCAGGAGACAGATGGTCGATCGAACTGGAGAGCGTCACGATCATTTTGTATGTGAACCTAATCGGTTATACTTTTCTCTCGAGGTCTGAATAAACGCGAAAATGAAGGCCTGTTGACCAGATTCCTCCGGTAGTCTCGCTAGAGTGAGACGGTTGATCATTACGGCCACCCGTTATGTGCTTGTTGTCAACGTATATTGTATGTCCGAACAGTTCAAAAAAACGATAGGGTTCTTTGCACGCTCTTTGTGTGGGTTCATTGTGGACAAGTGTGTGAGGAACCAATCAATTAGCTCAGATAACTAATTAGATTACTCTGCGTCGATGATGATCGATTATTCACCGTGAGTGCGGACCGCTGCAAAAACTTACGTAGTCTGTCGAGTTACGAAAGTGCCTCGGCTGGTAACTGACCAGACTACTGGTGCTGTACAGGAGAACATCGATTGTCGGCACAAACCGTTTTGTCTCATCTGAGAGTTTTCAATTATAGTCGATCATACCCAGCCATTGATTCAGTTTTCGCCGTTGATGCACTTTGTAGTGCCAGGTGAGATCTTTAAACCGCTGTGTTAATTTCTGTATGGTATTCTGTCGTACGATTACTTCAAACTCTATGGGCACGTGAGTTGCTCAGTTAAATGTTGTTCACATCGGAAGGTGCGATCCGTAGATACACTTGATGGTGTGCCAAACCGTTAAATCCGTTCCACCAGAGATCGAATATCAGTATCACGAATTGGAGAAACACTCGGGTGACTAATGAATCTGTCACCTTGGAGATAAGGAGATACGGATAACCGCTCGATGTTCTCAATAGTCTACAGCATCGGTGTCCACATGAGTAGAGTGAGCAATAGAAGATGCAAGTAACCGCAGCTAGTCTTGGATTGTTGACGTGCCCAAAACATGTCCAGTCGTAGTTATTCTTTTATGTGCTGTGTCAGGTTGAATGTTCCGAAATTATTCCTCTGAGCTTGGTGTTTTGCGAGTATCGAATGCAGTATCTTGCATTCCCTGTAGAACGTACACTTATTGATGTTGTGGGGAAAACCACATTGAAATCATGTCATGCAACGCGTTATTTTCCGTATTGACTGGGTATTCGTCAACTTGAAGTAAAGCTGGGAGAATGAAGACGTTGGAATCGTCGAAGGAATTATTTGCCAGATGACTGCGCGATAACACGTTTATCGCGTTTTTGTGTCTCATTCATTTATGGGATATGCGATGTGTACTGGAAACTACAATTTAACTGGTCCACTTTCCATGGTGAATAACGAATAAAGTATGCCCACGGGTCATATGTTAATGACTTATGAAGAGTAAAGACTCAGAATTTCCGTCATCGACTACTCCTTGTGATCAGAGAAATTGCAGTGATTGACGACTGGGAGTGTTTTACCGAGCTGGTGTTGGGTGCAGTGATTTGGAGAAAAAGAAGATTGGCAGTTTTCAGTAACCGACCGTTAATACGGGTCTAAAAAAAGTTATCGCAAAACGAACATTTACTCTAGCTCCGCTAAGTTCCCGAGCTAAAGCTAGACTAAAATTGAACTATATAGAATGATGATCTAACGTATAAATATCGCAAAACACTGTTAGGTACAATGGCATGGAACGTGCATTGCTGAATCGTATGTGTCAGCTGTACAGGATATTAGAATAATAAAACAGTTGCATGACAAAATGAGATGTCATGTTTATCACATCCGCCACACCTTGAATGAGCGTGCGGATATCTGTAATTCCGTGGTGGTTGGGATTCCAAACGTTCCGGTCTTCTGACTATCGGTTCTTCAAGTACTCCGGAATAGCCTGTAATTCATTAAGGTCATCTTCAAATACAACAGGATTATTTATAAGGGATCCATGAGAATTTGAAGCAACGAGGTCTCTCTTAACAGACTGACCCCTAGAATTCAACTCAAACTGGTCAACATGTCTTCGATAGTAGGAAAAGCCTTCTAAGGCAAAAATATCAACCATGCGATTTTCGTGAGAAGAAAGAACTTTTCCATCAACGGGACGTAAATCGTTTCCTTCGGAAAATGCAATGTCAGCTGTTTTTGCACGGTCAAGACTTGTACGCAAAGAACGGGAATCCTTGTAGTTACCGAATGTGATGCATTTCTGTATTGCATGCAAAAGTTATCGATTCCTCAATCAAGTTCCACAAATGAGTTTGGTGTTAAAGAGGCCATAGCAGACTTCAGCGTTCGTACAAAAGTCCATTGGACTGTGGATGTCGCGGAGCAGTAAACAAACGCCAAAATCCAAATCCTTTAATCCATTCTTCCAAAGACTTAACAGGAAGTGAGTAACATTGTTGGTGACCAAGACAGCAGACACAATTTCATGACAGAATAATTTTCTGAAAGCATGTTGTGTGTAGTCAGCGCTCAGTGATGAAGTGAGGAAAATTGCAGTCCATCTAGAGTGAGCATCAATAATCACTACTGCATAGTATTTCTCCAGAAAAAAAACCCACAGCAATCAGCATGAATTCTTTGACATGTTTCAGCCGAAACAGGCCATGGGAGTTATCGTGATTGTTCCCTCTGAGTCTTGTGTATACATTTGATACAATGGTTGGCAGTGTGTTAAATATTTTATTCTAATTCCGGCCACCAACAAGATAAGGGAACAAGCAACTTCATCTTATCAACTCCCAAATATCTGGGATGCAAGTCCGCAAGGCCATCACATCTCAGAGTCGGTGGAATTACAACACGGTCATCAAAGTACAATGATGTAGAATCGAGCGAACCGACGATAACCGGTTGGAAATAATACAGCGAGTAGACACCCAGGTAGCACAACGGTGGGAGGCCCGCGCGGGCCTCAGGCGGGCAGTGGAAAAAAAATTGCGAGCGAAGCTTATTCAGCCTTTCTAATACCGGCGTTTTTATTCAAAACAATTTCGGTACTCATTTTCAACGCTTAGGAAGTCTCCTAACCCCCTCTTAACTGATTTTCAAGAGAAATCCGCGAGGGAAATGAAAATTATATTCTGTCTTCTTACAACATTTTCGTTTCAACTCGTTCAAATATTCCAGAAACAAATTTGTCCATCAGAACAGTTTAATCCCATTCACCAGCAACCTGATTTCTCCCATAGCACCCACGGATAACCGAACCAGAGATGGAAAAGGACGGAAAATTAGATGTACGATAAAGTTGCATGGATGAAGCAGAAATAGCATATCTCTTTGGAAAGAGTATATTGTTGAATTGCGAAGTCAACGCGAAAATAAACGGATACAACTGCGAAGCGATAACGGAGCGGAGCGACAAGCGTGCACGCGGTGGGGTCGTACGTTCGAGTGCGCGGGGATTTGTTGGTATCTCTACTCGTTCAAACAAATGTTTAAGTACATACAGAAGTAGGAGACAGAAAGAGCACAAATGTGCGATGAGTGTAAATCATAACGGAACATTATGTGTTGTTGTTGTCCTACTGCATGAATAATTACATTGTACATATACTGAATACATTACAATTCCGTTGGCTGACGTGTTGCGTTATTACTACTGCGTAGAAGCTAGCTCTGGGTTTGAGCTAAGTACATTTCCGATTACTAATACGTATTCCAAACTATCACAAAATGGCACTCGTAGCTCTAACAATTGACAATAACGAATAGGGTTGCTACAGAGCTCCCCCTAGAAGGCAACCAGAGTGTTGACTTGGACTATATTGCAGTGTATCAATTAACCGGAACCGTTGACACGAGCATGAATGGTTCAATTTACTCCTGCCGCACAGCTCGCGTCTACGGCCGGTGAAAGAACAAAGGAGAACAATTTGAAGTGGTTCGGGGGAGCACGGTTTGGAAGGTGAATAATCGTAGGCCAGCTGGGGAATTGGGTACAGTCCAGTTGTAGTGGACTTCGTGGGATCGTTGGCTTGTTCACGTCCATCGTAGGTCTTGCAGAATTTCGAGTTTTCCCGCGTCCTCGGCGTACCGGTTTACTCTCAGTATCTAGAATATACAGTATTTATAAACGGAAAACGATAACTTCCCCGGGTTTCGGCGTCCATCGTGTCCAGAAGGATGCAGCGTTTTCTTTTTTCTTTTTTTGTTTTTAAGAGAAGAACTCTTGCTAACAGCTTCGCTGTAGGTTAAGCCATCTAAAACCAACTCGGTAAGAACAGGGAACGATAATAATAATAATATAAAAAAGCTAGATACGACGGACGTCCATATAGTCTGCGAATCTTACCGGCCTCCGCAACTCTCGACCACGTCTGTTCTGGAGACTTGGCTCCGTCGACGCAGTTGGAGTCGTAACCGAAGCCGGATCTGTACGAACGTTAGGTAGTGCACTAGCTGTTGAGGGCGTTGTTGGTCGCAAATCCATGTTCACATCAGATACCTCTAGAAACACTGGCTTCAGTCTATCGATAGAGACAACCTCGCGTTTACCCTTGCGTTCCAACACGAAAGGCTTATCGTAGCGCGTGAGTACGTGGAATGGACCTGTATATGGCGGGTGTAAAGGTCGTCGAGGAGTAACCGCACGCACCAAAACGTGAGAACAAGTTGACAGACGAGGATGTACGTACGCTGGCCTCGTCTGTCCCCTTGGTGAGGTCGGTCGGCGTCGTCTCATGTGCTGGGCCAACCGCTCGCCGTAATCCGCGAAGTTGCAACCAGGTTCCTCTGACGGAATGATTTCATCATCCAAGAAGACAGGGATAGCAATGGTGGAAACACCGG
>LUCH01003019.1:15163-32949 GCA_013368495.1 Paragonimus heterotremus | reverse complement strand
GGCCCGCGATCGGTGATCACTACAGCGGGGCAACAAATCTGGGCAACCCAACCTTCCAGGACTGCTAGTGCGACGGTTTCAGATGAGCAATTTGTAATGGGTATAGCTTCCGGCCGACGTGTAAATCTATCTACGCATGTCAAGGTATACGTACACCCATTTGAGGGTGGCAACTCCCCGGCTAGATCAACATGCACATGGTAAAAACGTTCATCGGGGGCTGCAAAACTCCCAACTGGGGTGCGCGTGTGACTGTGAATTTTAGACCGTTGGCATTGTATGCACGCTTTGGCCCATGTGCGGACGTCGCGATTGACATTGCGCCAGACAAAGCGCTCGGTGATCATTTTGACTGTTGAACGTGTGCCCGGGTGAGACATTTTGTGCAACGTGTCAACAATTCGGCGGCGGAAAGCTAGTGGAATAACCGGGCGAAGGATGCCTTGTGAAGTATCACAAATGATCATTTCTTCGGATGAATTCATGGGCACGCTCTCTAGACTAAGGGAACTAGACCGACGAAGTTGTTCTATCTCCGGATCGCTGTTATGTGCAGCTGCGATTGCTGCCAGATAGATTGAGCTGTCTGCCGTGCTCGTTGTAGTATTGATGTGCTAGAGAGCATCGGCGACTGGGTTCGCAACACCTGAAATGTGATGGATCTCGGTGGTAAACTGAGCGATATAATCCAAGTGTCGGGTCTCCCTAGGGGAGCACCTGTCGGTTGTCGAGCGCAAGGCTTACGTTAAGGGACTGTGGTTTGTGAAGATGATGAAGTCCCTGTTTTCAAGGACATGTCGAAAATGGCGGATGCCGAGATATACCGCTAACAGCTCCTTTCCAAAAGCACTATATCGCGACTCAGTTGATTATAAACGTTTAGGGAAAAAGGCTAATGGGCACCAGTCGTCGCCGGAGCGGAGCGACAAGCGTGCACGCGGTGGGGTCGTACGTTCGAGTGCGTGGGGATTTGTTGGTATCTCTACTCGTTCAAACAAATGTTTAAGTACATACAAAAGTAGGAAACAGAAAGAGTACAAATGTCACTAGTAGATGTAACATAATTGACAATAGCGAATAGGGTCGCTACAGTGATCCTTCCGGAGTAATGGGCAAACTTTCACGGCGACAGTAAAATACGGGGAACCTACGTCGCTCCTTTTATGTTCACCCACGTCCTAAGTCTGAGATAATAGGACAAAATAATTTGCGAGTGTCGCACACAAGTGCATCTCTTTTGACTGGCAGCGGTTGAGTTAGTAAACAGTCAGTGTCGTCAGAGTTTGTGTGCGGTAACGAATTTCTGGATAAGTAACCAACATTGAGATTTGTTTTTGCGCTGTGATGAATAGTTGTGTAATTATAGAAACCGACAACAGTGCTCCAGCGTTGCACCATGGCGGGAGATGACTTTACCAACGACTTGCTAGGATGATACAGAAATTATGGAGCTTCACGATCTGTTGCAATAATGAATGACAGTCAGAAAAATTAATTATGAAGTCTTTAACAGTTCAATATACTCCAAGGGCTTCACTCTGGGACTGAGAATACCCACGTTCGGCTTCAGACAGACGACGTGGGACGCGTCTATTAGGTCTATCACACTTTTCAAAAACCATACCCGTTCCAGTGGAAAGAGCATCGGTGATTACATCTGAATAATCCTCCGCAGAAAATGGTTTTAAAACGGCAGTAGTTTGCAGGTGATAGAGTAAAACACGAAACATTTTCTGGCGGTTGGCCGACCCAAAAAATGTTGATGGTTAACATATCGAACAAAGAAGGGGCATTTTGAGGGATGTTCGAAATAAGACGGAGTAGTATTGGTGTACACCCGGAACAGAACGGAGTTCATAAAGGTTAGTCGGTGGCATTGCATTCACTAATGAGACTAGGCGTAGATCTGGCTTGGGTCCATCGCTGTCAACAAAGTAACAAAGACATGAGAAAGAAAAACTGGAAAATTACGCTTCTTTGGGTAAAAGTCAAAAAATCGTTTCAACAGAAAAAGAAGATGAGAATCACGAGTGGATTTATCCGGAACATGAACAATAAAGTCTTCTTTTTTCGTTTCGATACCATCTAAGCCCTGAGTAATTGTGCTCATTACATCCCGGCACACAGCCGGCGAAACGTTCAAACAAAAAGGTAGAAAATTATATTGATACATTCCGAATAGTGTAACAATGACGGTCAAATTGCCTGATGCTTCATCAAGTGGTAACTGCAGATAAGCATCCTTCAAATTGATTCTTGAAAAGATTTTAGAACCTAACAAACGATACATTATATCCTCGGGTTCTCCTGCGTTGTGCATGTACGTTGTAGTAGACTTGTATTTAACGTTAACCTGTATTCACCACAAATTTTCGGTGTAATCCCATCAGCTTTCAATGGTATCCCTATTGAAGTCGCCCAGTTTGACGAGTCAACCGGCGTTATTACACCACCGCATATGGATTGTAATTCATCGAGCACAGGTTCTCGTATACCAGATGGAATGATTCGACTCTTGAGAAAGACTGGATATCCCAGAGCTTCAAGTTGTACCTTCGGTATTTGCATTCCCCCTGTGGCCTTAGAACAGTCCACTATAAGTTGCTTATTGTCGGCGTCGATCACTGACATCAGTAGGGGAATGTGCGGATGTAGTGGTTGCAAAAATTTAAGTGGAACAATAGAAAGACCTGGGTTTGAAACTAAAAATTGAAAATCAGCAGGACTAGCATAGGACAACTCACCAATATGGTGCGGCAACCTACAAGAGACAGCTGCCTATATTCACCAGTAAACGTAGGCTGCGAAAGAGCATCAGGGTGAAATAATGCTAGGTCTGAGTGTGAAATCACTGATTTAACGCTACCGGTGTCAACAATAAAATTGTGACTTTTATCAGAATCAGATACTAATGTTTTCAAAACATGAGATGTGTTTTGGGGGTAAAATAGAAAGAAAGTGCAGAAGTTTCACCAGCAAGCGGTTGCATGTTTCAATTAGAATTTTTCGTTAAATGACATAAACGTCTAGTCTTACACACCGACTGGATATGACCCAATTTTACTGAGAAGGGACTCATTACGTCCAGCGACCATAATTCCCCAAGCACGCTGACCGGAATTGGTTGTGTAGGATACTGACTGGTGTGGTTGGAGCTCTTCAGCAGTTGACATTGCTGGCGTGCCAGTACGTAGTTAATAACGTCCCTCTTCATTCCCCGCCAGCATGCTGTTTGCTTCAGCATTTCATAAGTTCGATGACATACCGTATGAGCCAAAAGATGACATTCCCTCACGATTGCCTCTCTTAAGCTTGTCGGTACAACAGGCACGCTTATTCCAACCCACAGTCGGCGCATTAAAATTCCCGTACTATTCAACCGGAAATCTGGCCAGTGCACTCTGAAAGCCTTCACTTCCGGATTTCTCTAGTCTTCTAGTGGTTTTTCTCCCGATAAAAGTTGGTCAATCACCACTCGGATTGTCCAGTCCGCCCTGTGCGCTGCCTGTAACTTCCAGGGGTCATTCTCCAGTTCAGTACTGTTGACTCCGTTCGCGTCCTTGTGAACTTCACCCATGTGCTGCGTTCGGTAAAGCAGACTTGGAACATAATTCTCTCTTTCAGCTACATGACAAATTGTGAAGTCACAATCCTGCAATCGCAATGCCCAACGAGCCAGGTCCCCTCGGGGATCCTTCGCCGACTTAATCCACTCCAACGGCTTGTGGACAGTTTCCACATGGAAACGTCGGCCAAGCAAATAAGGCCTCCATTTTTCCAATGCCCGCGCGATTGCCAAACCTTCTCTGTTGTTGAGTAATTTCGTTCAGCAGGAGTTAATACTCGATTGGCATATTCCACGATACCGCCTTCCTGCTTCAGTACAGCTCCGATACCCACATCGCTCGCATCCGTCGCAACAACGAAGCTCTGTCCAGTCACCGGCAGCTTCATGGTTAACTCTTCCTCCTTCATCATCTGTTGGATCTCGACGAACGCTCGATTGGCCTTATCTGTCCAATGAAATTTGCAATCCTCCTCCACAATTTCATACAACGGGCTGACCAATTCATTGAAGTTCTTGATGAAACGGCTATAGAACCCGACACGACCAAGAACCTGTCGCAACATCCTCTTCGATGTTCGCACCGGACTGGCCTCGATCGTAAGCAATTTCTCGGGAATTGGTTGAAGTTCACCCTGACCGACCTTGTGGCCGAGTAGTATTACCGTTCGTTTCGTCAGTTGACACTTTGAACTGTTGGTCCGTAGGCCAGCTTGTTCAATCTTCTGCGGCGCCGCCGAAACGTGACCGCTATGCTCAGTCTCATTTCTGTTGTGGATGGCGATATCGTCTCCGTAGACAACGGTATTGTTCAGTCCCTCCAGCACCTTTAGCTTCAGTCGCTTGAACGTGAATGGGGCGCCTGACAGTCCGAACGGCATACGTTCGAAGCGATATTGCTTTTCTCCTACTGTGAACACCGTTCTGTCTCGGTCCGATGGCTTGATTGGAACTTGCCAACCTGTAAATATCTTGGCATTCTTTAGCTGGGACTGCTGGGGCTACTGGAACGGCTGGGACTGCTACCACTTTATTAACTGTAATCTCATTATAACTTCTCAAGTCAAAGCAGAGTCGAAACTTCCAATTGGGCATCCCCACCAACAGAACAGGATAATTGAACGGGCTATCAGCTTCCCCACTGGTTTCTCCCTTCAGCATTTCCTTCACTTGTCGCTTGATTCCCGGCTGCAGGTGAACCGGAGTCCTTCTGGGCCCAAATGGTCGAAATTGGTCTGGCTTGATGGAGATTTCATGTTCAATCCAATCACAGTATCCATATGGGTCTTGGTTCATGGTGAACAATTTTCGGAATTTGCGTATCACTTCATTCAGCAACCGACTGTCGCAAGCTGGTATAGTTTCGCGTGCGTTCGCTTCAACTTGCCCAAGCTGAGGTGTGCATTTTCTCGCCAATGGGACCATTCCATACTTTGTTACGAGTTTACCATGCTTCAAATCAATCACAGCCTCGGCGCGTTCAAGAAAATCCGCTCCCAATATAGTCTGTCGTGGATCGGGAGAAATGACAAAAGACTGCTTGACTACGTGATCATCGATTCCGACATCATACTCCGCAACGCCGCTAATTCTGAGTGTGAACCCACCGACTGTTCGCACGACCACCGCACACGGTTGAACAACCTTTCCCGGTCTCCGTCCAATCAGTGAAATCGCTGCCCCAGTGTCTATCAAAGAGCACCCCGAACTACTATTGATTTCTGTCCTCGCCTGAACTGCCGTCTTATCAACCGCCCCTATTATTGATCACCCTTCCCAGACAAAAACAATCAACAAAACGTTTATTTAAATGAAACCTTTTCTCGCACCGCGGGCAAAATCTCCGCCAATGTCCGCGTCTTCCGCATCTGTAACAGACGTCGCCACGGTTCTGCGCCCCCTACATCTTCAACGCGGCCACTTCTTGAGTCAACCTCTCCACTGCGATTCGCAGCTCATTCGGTTCACTTGGTTCATTCATCCTCAACTCGCCGACTGTCTGGGAGTTGCCTGCCAGTAATTGTCGAGCCGCATCAGCCAGTTGTTCCAAAGTCATCGGATGTGCGATGAGAGCCACCCTGAGCCGATCCCATAATGTCGGTGGCATTCCGCCCAAGAACTGCTCCGTCAGCATGCGTTATTCCGAATCCTGGTCCAAATGTGTCAAGACTCTTGACAGCGCTGCCCGCTGTGACACGGCATACACCAAAGCGTCGCCTCCTGGTCCAAGCCGGGCGCCCTTGAACTGCCGCATTGTCTCCTGGCAATCGGCTTGGCTGCCGAACCCGGCGATCAACGCTTCCTTCGCGGCGGTCCACTTCAGCTTCGCGGGGCCCCCTTGCGCAACCTCTAGAACCGCATTCGACCTGCCCTTGAGTAGCATCCGCAGGGCCGCCAGCTTTGCCCGGTCGGTCTTGACCCCGACCGTCTCCGACATGTCCTCGAAGTCCTCCAGGAAGCTCCGGACGTCCCCATGCTCGAACGGCTACGGTCATGGGATCTTTGTCCTCCAATCCTTGCCACGGCACCAATTATCGTGATCCAAGAACGCGGATGGCACAAGGGTTGTTTATTCGACAAAGCAATAAATGGATTGAGCGTTAACTACAAATCAGACATAAAACCACTCATTTGCACGCGGTACTCGGCCTCAGACCGTCTCGGCTGACACATACGTTAATGTTCAGTTCCAATAAGTAGCAGGGACCATTATGGGCGATGCTGCACTTTGATGATCCCTCCTGCATTCTTCCTGTGGCTTGTACGATGTCAAAATATATGTTCTGCACCCGCCACTGGATAGCCGCGGTATGAGTAGATGATACGATCGCTCATTTTCACCTCACAAGTATAAGTAATAGACCGTACATCTATGAGTGAAAGTTCACATTCGCCAAGAACAGATAAAACAGGTTCAGTAATACTGTTAACTGATATATTTACAGGTTTCAAAATAAAAGAAGGTCCCAGTCGCTTCATACATGCCACAGAAATAAAAGATTTAACACTACCAGTGTCGACGATGAGAAAATGATTCGGACCATTTTAGTACACGGCGCACTAATTCGTTTCTCTCAAGTACGAATTAACCAGAAGCGAAGTACAAAAATCCGTTGAGAGAATAGACCGAATATTCATTGCACGAAATATACAGATGGTCCCCTTATGCGCTAGAAATGGCACTGACAAGTAAGTTAGCTAGAAAGGCTAGGGACCGGCCGTCGACGAGCGATTAAACCGGATGTGTGTGACACACGTGTGGGTTCTTGTTCGCGCCGTAGTCACATGACATGCAGACAAACAATCGGACAACATGCATCGTGCGAACTTTCTTGATAGCCTAGGTACAGTATGTAACAATGAGTTTGGAACTATTTTACACATCATACCGCAGGCAGGCCAGTGAAATCTCCAGGTCGCTACATCATCGTTAACAATCAAAGGTTGCAAAATGTGATGCGTAGAACCATGATAATTAGTAGAAGCCACAATAAAAGCAATAGAATAATAATCAGATGCAACGCTTTGTTCATCTGAAGAAGTCTGGTCAAAACACGTTTTCAAACAACAAACGGCTTGAATACGACCGATCTCGTCCCGTGCATAGCATTTGGAGTTGCGAAATGGACAAGTTATTCGAGATTGTTTATGACCACATGACTTACAGTTACCAAAATTTAGGATAGAGTTAGGAGTAAAATGATGTGGTTCGACTACCGTACTTTCCTGACAGTTGAACTTTCCGAACTGTCGCTGGTGTTGGCTTGCCTGTTTCTCAGCACTATCGGCGTTATGTTCTTCACTTGCCATGCCCCGCACATGCCGAAATTGTCCACAGACAGCTCTGGTTGACCGTAAAGAAGTCTCCTGCGGTAGTAACAACTTCTGTGGAAGACTTGGGGAATCACTTCCCGCAATCAATCGATCTCTTAGCTGATTCTAAAGTTGACCATCGAAATGAGACTTTGCTGGTTGAGTTTGAAAAATAGACCCATGGACTTCCTGAGTTTCTTTTCTGATTGTAGTATGAAACTTTGCCCTTTCTGCAGCTTCAAAGTTTGCGGGCCAGACATGCCTCAGCAGCGGATGTTTTAAATTATCGTACGGAATTGAACAAGGCCACTCTGGGAACGCCAGGATTTTAATAATAATAATAATAATAACAATAATAATAATAATAAAAATAATAATAATAAGCAATGCATATGCAACTTTCCCAATGACCATGGGGAAATGTGGCGTTTTCTTCTCCTTTGTCATATCATTACAAGTAATATACCAACTTTCGAAGCGTTTCAAGTAGTCTTCCATTCCCCGCGAACTTGGGTAAACGTTCAGATTTTCCATATTGCAGGGATTCATTGTAAGGAATATCCTGAAATATACTGACCACGACGCTAATTGCGGTAGTTGGATATACTTAATAGTAATCAGAAATGTACTTAGCTCAAACCCTGAGCCAGCTTCTACACAGTAATAATAACGCAGCACGTCAGCCAACAGAATTGTAATGTAGTCGGTATCTGTACAATGCAATTATTCATGCAGCAAAACAACAATAGCATGTAGTGTTCCGTTATGATTCACAATCATTACACCTTATAAAACTGCACGAACGATCTTGGCACTCGGAAATCAGTAGGTAATATTCAAATCAGTCACATCTGACAGCATACACAATACTTAACCTTCCTAACCGGAGCGCATTAAAGTCTACTGCACAAGAGAGAAAAGCCACAATTCAATAAGAATCGTGCGGCGACACAATATAGATACCGGGAGAGATCCTTCTCACATTCTGTCCTCGTACAAATATGTAGGGGTCCCATGGTCAGGAAATAAAACAACAATCGACAGTAATCTCACGTTCGCTGACCACTGGCTCCCGTTGAAAAGTGCATCAAGGCCAGCATCCCTTTATTAGTAGTAATATAATCCTTCCCACTTTTGTTGAGGCTTCTGCTTCCATAAGGGATGGCACGCGCTACATCGGTATTGCCTAAATGGGACAGTACAGCCCGTTAGGCAGCCTCACTAGCGTCAGTGCCTAGGATAAACTATTTCACACGTACCTTGGTATCCGAAAACGCTAGAATGGAGGCAGTGCATAACGAACTTTTTCAGCCGATCAATCGACTGTTGGCACTCCTCAGACCACTCGGACAAACGTCCCACCTTCGTCAACGTCGTTGAGGACTTGCAACGTAAGGAAATCCAGGAAGAAATCGTCGATAAGAAGCTAACCTAAGGAAACTGCGGACCTAATCAGCACTCACGATAGTTGGCCATTCTTTCACCTTATGCATCTTTTCGAAAGCACAACACACGAGCTATTGAGATAACGTGTCCTACGTATTTTCCCTCAGCTTTCATGGAATAAGCCTTCACTGGATTCAGCCTCACAGCAGTCTCATTTAACTTTGAAGGGACACGGGACAATTTGGACAAATGTTCCTCAGCATAGCTTTCGTAGACGATCGCATCATCCTTGTAGATCAGGCATTGTTTAGCGATTAGACCACCCAGCACTGGCTTCATTAATCTCTAGAAGGTGACCGGCACATTCGTCAATCCAAAGTGCAACGTCTCGAACTCATACAGGCTGGATGATATCAAACATTTGGTTTTCATTCGATTATTGGGCTCTACTTTCGCTTGCCAATAACCAGACATCAAATCGAGGGTGGTAAGCCACTCGGCTGGCAAAACAGCATCAGTAGTTTCAGTGATCCGTGGTAATAAATGGGAATGCTTTTTAGTCGCCCTACTTCGCTGATGATAATCGATGCATAATCTTAAATAATCATCCAGCCCACGAAGATGTTGTTGGTAGGATAACACCTCTCTCCAACATTACCGCCAAAACTTTTTCACCTCATGTTGAAACTGGATTGGTAAACGACGAGCCGCTTCCCAAATCCGGTCTGCCTCACTCTTGTCAATATTTATTCGCGCAAAATGGTTGCGTTCAGGCGGTTGATCATCCCATCAAAATGTCGTCTGATGCTCCCGTAATTTGTGCGTTATATGTGCTCAAATGTGAGAAACGATAACTTCGGTAAAGTTTTGCCATTTGCATTCGTCGTGCACATTCTCATTGGCTGTATGTTGTATTTTGGGAGTGTAGTGACCAGCGATAGGCTGCAACCATGTTTTTCCACTTGTTTGTTCTGTACGCAAGATTCTGCGTATGCCTGCTGTAGGAGGTCTGAAATGGACTCAGTGCCACTTTCCTCAATCAGGCAACTAATTGCACGCAGTGAATACGTGCTCTTTTCCCGACGACTTATCCACTGTTATTCTGGGTTGTTTAAGGCGGACCTTTCCGAGCGTTGTTTAACGCATTCGATGGATCCGCGCGCATTTCGCTTGACGCGGTTTTGAGTGCCAGAAAGCAGACTGTAGCCCATCTCACTCCCTTTTTCTTTTTCCTCTTGGTTGCTGCCGGTGGTTGCTGATTAGATTAGAGGTAAATGCTTGTCGCACTTCTAACCACCGCTGGGAATATGTGATTTGTTTCCAAACCTCACTACGTTCTTTAGTTCGATATATACTAGGACTACGTTTTGATTGCTCTTCAGGAAAGACGTTTTAAATGGTTAGTGGACAAGGGTTTGGCGCATACCCACCGGTCCCATACAGTAGCCTCCACGAGACCGTACACTGTTCCATACGGGGGTTCCAAAGGAGAACGTTTACCACCTACGTGTACCGCACGGCTTGGCAGGTCTAGTATACACCCGGTGGCCACCAGTTTGTCATTCCCTGTGTTCGCGCGCGCGATTCGAAGATGGCAAGTAATTACTGCGTGGATATTTAATTTGAAGTTTCTCATGTAATCGTTATTTTTGACAACTTTTATACCGTACGGTGTGCTTATATCTTATTTCCGTCCCCGTCTGTCTAAAAAATGTCCTTATATAACCATCTATGATGACCGAAACCGGTCGTCAAACAAGATCGACCGGTGTCAAAACCACATATATTAGCACGACCGTTCCCTGAGTGTTCCCTGAGCGTTCCCCGAGTGATCCCTGAGAGTACTAAGGAGACACTTTGGAAACACTGAGGGAACGGTCGGCAGAAAATTCACGCGCAGCCCAATATTACGATTTATTAAAATCCCACATATATTTCGAGTACCTAATATACCCAACCAACGTTAAATCTCCCGTCTACCTTCAGCAAACCGACAACGAAATTCACATATCATCGAGTGAGTGAAAAAACCAATATGATTAAACAATTTTTATGGCGAAAAAACAGATTGCGCACAGTTACCAAGTAATCCAATATATTTAAATAAACACCCACTTCTTCGTTCACATCCGCAGGAGCGCATTGTTCCGGAATAGTGTCGGAAATTCCATTGAACTTGTGCAAAGTTCCATTTCTCCGAAGAACAAGTTATTAACATGCGTTAGAAGTGGAATTTCTCGGTTAATAAGTTACAGAAAATGAAACATTCATTTATGAATGCATCTGGAATAATGTCGGGAATCTATTGAACTTGTGCAAACTCCACTTCTGTCACACAAAGGAAATGGAACATCTCATCTAATAAAAAATATACAACAATCTTATCCAGAACATGTCGAAACTTACATCTGATTAATCAGTATGTATAACTTGTTGGCGATGTTCAATGACGGAAACAACTTGCAAGCGAAAATGCTACGTTCCAAAATGCACAGCGAAATCCAAGATGTAAGTGCTGCCGCCTTGGCGCGCCGTTAAATTGAACGGGTTGATGAGTTTAAACAAAATTTTCGTGTGCCAAAATCGCGTTATGATTGATTCCCTGATAGAATGAGAATTTGCTAAGCCGATATTGGTAAAGAGTGCGATAAAGTGTTTATTAATGGTTTCTGGTGAGTGTTCCAACTGAAACACTCAAAGATCACTCAGGGAACGACTGAGTGTTCCAGTGTGCTACTAGGGACTTGTTTTAGCTCTAAGGTGGAGGTTGAGCGACCTAAGGGCAAATGCTCTTGGCCCAAAGTTTGCAAAGGCCCTTCCAAAGATGCTGCCCTTAGAAGGGGTGAGGATATACCGCTGGTTCCCACCAATACCTATCCAAATTAGAACTGTTCCATCCCCCTACACAATGTATTGGCGAAGTTATTTAGAAAGGTATCTAAACTGGAAGCTGAACTTGCCCAACTAAAAACAAGCTATGCTGCAGTCGATTCTCTAAGGGAGAATCTTATCTCTTCATCTTACATTTTCCAATTGCCGGAAAGTCTCATAATTGATAACATAGTGACAGCAAACATGTTTTTCAACACGTTGACAACAAAATCACAAAATGGATGCGTTGTACATATAATGCCATCGTATTCAATGTGCCAGATCAGCTTCACCTCGATGGCATCATCCAGCCAGCAAAACCTCTCAAATTACCCTAGGTAATTTCTAAAAAATTATCCGGTAATTTGACTAGGTAATGTTTGGGGTAATGACAAGAAACTACACCAAAAATTACTCATAGGGTAATCTAACCCACAGATTATCCACTTTAAATATTTTACATTTTTCAATTTTTTCACGAAAATACGGCTTCTTTCAATTCTACACGTAATTCACCAAAAGTATTTAGCGAGTTACCCCTTACGTTGTCACTAATATAACGGTCATCCGATTTAAGGCGAAATAACGGAAAGGCGTTTCACGCAACAACTGTAAATACGGCAGTTAATGTGGAAATATATTTGTATGGGAACATGTACAACGATAATTCGATATTCCGCGTTGCCAAAATACTTGAGATATTTCTGACACGTTTGCACGCAAAGTTTGGCTAATAGACCAGTAAACCGCAAATTAGATACAAGATACGGTTGCAATGGAAAGTTTGAAATTCTATATCTCCCTAAATAAGCGGGATAGAGCAAAAGTGAAACACAACAGTCTTACAGTATTCCTCTTAGGCATTCTAATAATACTATTCGTATTTGCCTCTTCGTATCCAGTTACCCGAATATGCCATCATAACCTTGTACAAAATTCGAACATGAACCATAATATTACGTTTCGTGTGTGTTTGAAATTTCATGCCTTGATGTACACGCACTGCAAACTTGGAGTATGTATCCTTATATGTACCCGCACATGCATTCAAATAGGAAGTGTATACATTTCGTATGCAAATTTGCATTCGCATACGCATCCACAAAACAACTTACCATCGGAATAAAATTTTATTCAAACATAAACACCTCACACATTTGTTAAGGCACGCGGGAGGTGCTGTCAGGGAAAGCGTAGAAGGAACAACTCGCTTACCATCAAACGATCAAGCGGCTCACAAAGTGGCGCCCACCGGTCATCGCAAGTTCTTGCCACCATTTAAACAAATTATTCATCAAGAAGCAGATGATAGTCCTGGAAGAAAATGTAACGCTCTTTGTAAATTCTGGTTAACATCCGGTATTTTTGATCAGGTTGACTTTGATGATCTCAACTAACCACGTCGGGAAAATGGGCAACTTTTAGGGTAATCTTCCCAAAAATTACCCATCCATAAAGTAATTTGTGCTGGCTGGGTAAGAAGCTACTCACGAGTATTACCAATATAGACCCGACACCATATACGTGCATTTATCTTCGTAAGAAGACTCAAAAGATCTGCTGCCCGCTTTTGTTGAACTTCCAGAGCGAAACAGTTGCAAGACAGTTCATCCAACGCCAGGACCTCATCAAGTCCAAAACTTTTCTTAAACTGATAAGAATTATGCAGGATAGAACGCCACTTGACAGAGAAAGTCAAAATCGCTTATTGCGTAACACCGTCACCTCCAAGCTTGTGGCTCAGGACACATTCATACAAAGCGCGACGATGTCAAAGGGCAAAGAATCAGGTCCAGCTGAGTGTGTAGCTTCGTCCTGTTACATCACATCTGAGCATGCCTCTGTACCTCTTGGAAATACCAACGACTTGATTAATCTAACAGTAGATCTTGACAGTTCCAGCAACCTGCCTTAGGAAATCCGGCCCCCGTCGAGGAGTCAACTTCCAAACAACAGCATGTAGATAAATGTGCCCATACTCAGCCAAGTAGAATGTCTAAACCTCAACCTGTCAAAGCGGTTGCTAGATCAGACAACGTAGGTCTTAGATCATCTACTAGCCAGACACACGCCGGTATTACAAATTCAAACTCATTTCAAAGGAACCCTACAACCGGCCGCCAGTGGAACACTGGCTTCAACAAACGCTCCTCAATTCACTACAGTACGAGCCGTTCGTGCTTACCCCCTCCGCATTACAAAGGGAAAAATAACATGTAAACTCACACCCACATCAAGGGGGAAAAAGGATGTATTTATTGCCAACCCTTAGTCTCCGGCCTCTTCACAACAATAGCAAACTCTCGCGTGGCACATCTTTTGAATCAAGACAACTACAACCCCATTATTCTCACCAGAGTTGCGTACACTCTGCTTAATACGAACTGCCCCCATAGTATTAATGCTCACATAAATGCAACCCGTGATCCATTCTCTGACAACATGCATGCAGATATGACCACTCCATATCAATCTTACCCTTTTTTATTGCGTCACACACTGTTCGAACCGCCCCTTCCCAGTCCACCTCCCGTATTCCTCTGCCCCACCACACCCTACTGAAACTTCCAAAATTTTCTGTCATGGACTCAGACGCACGCGACATTACATTATTGATTGGTGCACTCACCATAACCGCATCAGACCAAGGGTTGTCACCAAAGTCTGAGTCAAAAAGACCCTTCTGTTTTGGACACCTTTAAAGGTCTAAAAATGATGTCTGATAAGGAACATGCACTAAGTTTATTGCTTTGAATGCGAGCTCACTAGTCAGTAAGGTGTTTACTTCTGAATCTTTCGTCTTCTTATATAGTCCTTGCATTATTCTTATCACTGAAGCCTAGTGTATCCCTGAGACTTCAAACACACAACTGAATGTCGTAGGTTATCATGTGTTCCGTAAAAGTCGCGGTACAGGAAGTGGCGGTGGATGTTTAATTTACTTAGGGGAGAAGTATTCTGCCATCTTACATGATGAGCCGTATCTTGATAGAATTAATGGCTCATTGTGGCTATCAGTGTCAACTGAATCCTGTGAACTACTCTCAAGATGCGTCTACAGACCATCTAACGACAATGATGACGGCATGACCAACCTTAGTAATGGACTGAATTGTGTATCAACATTGCCCACACAGTACAAAATGATTGGCGGAGATTTCAATATGCCCAATATCTCTTGGGCCTCTTTCACAGCTCGTGCAAATCAAGCAGAGTTTCTCGCATGTGTCCAAGTGAACGGTTGGCGCCAACACCTTTTAGCACCTACCAGACTAGACCACATTTTAGATAACATTTTTACAACAGGTATCTTTTCTGCTAAAGTATCCATCCTAGAACGGTTTCCAGGGAGTGACCACAACGTGGCCAACCTCATGTTTGAATTAAAAGCTGTAAAAACGTCGAACATAACATGGTATTGCCAAATAAAATTAATCGTCTGGAGTACGTTCGCCACTTTGTTGAGGTCCTTCGTGGGGAACACATTCTTTTTGACCTCTGACCCTAGTATTACAACCGAGGTATTTACAGAAAACTCCAGATTTTGTATGAATATCTTAGCTCCGGAAAGATCAAAACGCCGTAAGGTGTGTGATAAAGGCAGGATCCTCACTCCAAAAGAGCAATGTAAGTTCAGCAGTCTGAAATCACGACACCGGAAAACACATGATTTCTCCCTTATTATTTAAATGCATGTGATGATTGACATTAGAGAAAATAGAACCAAAATGCTCCACCTAAACGAGGAAAACCCTGAGATGAACAGCAAAGAGAAGAGCTCTGAGTTGATGCAATTATTGAAAAGCAGAAACTGTACAAGGGACCCTATTATCTCCGTAGTTACACTAAAGAAAAATACCATCGTAGGTGATCCCGTAACAATCTGCGAGGCTTTCAATTCGTATCTTGCTGCTTCCTTCAACGTCAAAGAAATATTGCCCCCATCTCTCTCTGTAAAAGCAAACACGTTACTGCTGATGCAGTGAAAATGCGCTCTCAGTTAGCCGCTACAGAACACTCTTATCTTCCTGGTCCAGACAGTATTCATCCTGCTACTCTCAAACACGAGGGGACGACATTCCTCTCCTTCTGCTTAATACTTATACACTTTCCCCATCATTAGGCTCTTTCCCTCCCCAATGGAAAATGTCTATAATTCAGCCCCGTTACAATGGTGGCTCGCGACAAGACATCCACAATTGTCGTCCCATTAACCATACTTCAATTTGTTCTAGAGTGTTCGAAAGGATGACAAAATGTCACACGGTAGAATTCTTATTATAACAAAATCTTGTCAACCACTCCCAGCATGTGTTCCCCAGCAAACGTTCGTATACTACGCGCTAGCTGGAATTTTTTGATCATGGTACAAAATCTGCTGGTTCAGGGAATGCAATTCTTATTATACTTTTGGATATGCAAGAAGCTTTTGACTGTGTGCCTCATAAACGTCTTCCGATCAAAATGGTATGTTCAGGCATACGTCACACATTACTCAGCCGGTCTGCCTCATACCTTGTGGACCGCACGCAAACAGTGAAAATGAGAGATAACAGCTCGTCGCTCAGACCAGTCACCAGTGGAGTGGTTCAAGGAAGCGTCCTGGGACCGTTACTCTTTCTTATGTATAAAAACGATGTATGTGAAGTTATCAAGCGTGGCAAACTATTCCTATTCGCTGATGACATCAAACTTGTCTACACTTTTCCTCCTTGCGATCTCAATTCTTCTTTAGGAAACATACGGGAGGACATCATGTCATTCGAGTCTTGGTGTCAAACCTGGCTGATGAAGTTCTCAGCCAATGAATCCACCATTGTCGCACATGGTTGTCATATACCAGAGGACTTTATAAAGCTGGATGGTCATGGTATTTCAACTGCCAACTCAGTCCGCGACCTGGGTATACGTTACTCAAACTCATTCAGTTTCGCTGAACACATCTTTCTTGCTAGCTAAAACTAGACGAACGATTGGATACATTTAACACTAATTCTTCTTTCCGGCAGCTCAACTGCACCTTTATAAGCTGTGCGTACGACCCCAACTTGAGTACTGCACGTTCATATGTAGTCACTTGCGCGATTCTGATAGGCTAGCTCTGGAAAGTCTCCAACGTGCAGTCACGAAAGGTTTAGTGGTTTGTCCGTCTTTCTCTGAACTACAGAGAACGCTGTCAGACGCCTGAACTAGATCCTCTTCGGCTACGGCGCCGATGTATAACCTAGTTTTCGGCAATAAATTTACTGTCAAACTCGCGATTCGCCTTCGGCATAGCTCAAAATACAACATCAAGAACAACGAAGTCACTTTGACAGCTCTCAAATCCTGCAAACTACTGGGTTCAACTTTTTTCCTAGTGAAATACACCTACATTCGGAAAAAACTTCCACATGCAATAAGAGCCAGTAAGAATATACATCAATTCAAACGAAGCTTAGAAACTTTCCTGACATTTAGAAGTGTCACGTCGATTTTCAAACTCTGCATGCATGAAGGCGATATCTTTGAAAACTAACCTAACAACATCTAAACATTTGATCTAATTCAAAAATACCTGAGAGGAAACCTATGCCACATGATGTAACGCCACACACACTCCGAACTGATCAAAGCTATCAACTTCACCATTCGAGCAGGATAGATCTTGTACATAGTTCTGCCCAAAACCTACAGCTGAACAACAAAACCATGGCCAACACATGATAACATTATACACACCCCGTTAGTAGTAACAAAACCATCCAGGTACATTCTTACTCCATACTTAATGATTACCTGTTGTGTATAGTTATCGGCTATTATGCAATAGCTGCGCACGTTGAAACTGTTTGGAATATATATATATATAACTTAGCCTGTCCGCCTCATATGATAACATACAAATATGTACCTCCTTCTAACCCAATAAACCACCTGGCAATCTTCCCGGGTTGCTAAACATCTTCTGGCAATTATCCGTTTAACGGGATTCGCCTTGAAGGTCGTTCAAAAGGCAAAACGGTCCTTTTGGCGCGAATCCTCGATTTTTAAGTATTTTTTGAAATTTTAAAATCGACATTTCAGGCAAAGTACCTACAATACATCAATTGTAAATAAGTGCCGTTGATAGAAAAAGTGGAATATATCAAATAAGTCAGAAAAATATTGG
>LUCH01003019.1:0-12907 GCA_013368495.1 Paragonimus heterotremus | reverse complement strand
CCAATATTTTTCTGACTTATTTGATATATTCCACTTTTTCTATCAACGGCACTTATTTACAATTGATGTATTGTAGGTACTTTGCCTGAAATGTCGATTTTAAAATTTCAAAAAATAATTAAAAATCGAGGATTCGCGCCAAAAGGACCGTTTTGCCTTTTGAACGACCTTCAAGGCGAATCCCGTTAAACGGATAATTGCCAAAACCTGTGAATCGATCGCTTTTTGTGTTATACGATAACAATTGTTTGTGAGAGATATATATTCCAGTTACTAGGACATTAGTGTAAGTTTTGTATGATAAGGTTTGGTCAGAAAATATCGTATTCCATTATTCGTCATACTTCACATGACCTTTTCACGTTCTCCTGTTTATCACGTAATTTTGCTTCCCATTCTTGATTCCACTATAAATTCTAACGCGAGACAACATTCCATAGCTTCCGGACAATCTAAATCCCGTACTGGTTGGACAATTTGCGAGGTCTGTGAAATTCCGTCGATTTTGAGGTAATAACTGTGTCCAGACCAGAAGATCGTCCATTTCTCCGGGAAAATTGGGAATCTGCTTTCTTCACTCATTATCACAAAAGTTTCTGCACATTTTTCCGCAACCGTCTACTTCGAGCGGTGGCGAAATTCTTCGACCGTTCGTTTTCCCCATCCCGGCATGACCTTAAACATAAGGCCAACGTTAACTTCGCGAAGCAAAAATTGATGTAGCCACTCAGCATTTTTATCGAACATTGAAAATTTCGAGAACGATCGTTTTAGAAGCAAGCAAGTCAAATGCTTTTTCATAAACTAGAATTTTCCTGTAGTATTTTATCCGTCTTGTTACACTATTCTCATAATTGGTGTATTGTACAATTATGTGTACGGTATGTAGTTCACGTTAAAATGTTTGTACTGATCACGCTTACCTGAGCGTGTTTCTCACAGTTTCGCTGAGAAATATACCACTGTTATTGTTATTATTATTATTTTATGAAATTTTGATTCTGAGACAACTGGGAATCCTAATGCACATGTCCACTTCCTTACCAGCACAGTTCCGAGAACACATACCAGGATATGTAAATGTTTTTCGTTACCTACCCTAACCTGGTTAGTAGGCCGTACAATAACGTCAAGCTGCCATGTGGTATATGTCTCTTTACTGAGTAGACAACATATGGACCCGGTGTTCAATAAGCAATCGTAGTAGAGACCATCATTTCACGCCTCGAAAACAGCGCATAATGCAACATCTTTACCTTCATATTTAGAAACATGAGGAATACGCGACTGATACACCACAGACTTACCAACATACGAACGCTACACAGGGAATAATGGGCATCAACGTGTCACATATGCATGTTGGCCACAAATGAAGCAACTCTGCCAGTCGGGCCGCCTACTCACTGGGATTTCCGCTCTTGACTGGCTCTGTACACGATGTTCTCTTTTTGTATAAACGCTTCCGCGGGACAACTGTCCATGCAATTTATCGTCAGGACCACTGCAGTGAGATCACCTCCGACTCCCCAAATTCCTAAGATCCCTGCGATTTGAAAGTTGCCTTACTGGTACCGCCGTGCCTGTTCACATTACCCTGTGAATGTAAATTCACTACAAACCATTAACATCAAAGTTAGTGTGCTGGCATAGGGAGCGCAGTTTCATCCGCGGTTGTATAATGAATCCGCGCCATCTCTATTACCTTAGGCCACACTCACTAAGACAACAGTGTTTTAGCTTTTACCGCTGACAACGCCGCTCAACCAGTCTGACGCGTTTGACTTCTTAAGGTCGACTGGAGTTTCCGCCGACATTCGACCTCCATGGCTTCTATTGCTCTGTTGTGCACGAGGTTCTGCGACGTCTAACTCCTCAGCGCCTTCACTTGTCGCGTTGAAGTCCGCTTGTAAACGGTTATTAACTCGATAAATAAAGTTTTTTCGCAAACTCACTGTCTTCCCATCGCGACTTACGGTTCGTATTTGCATAAGAGTTGAGGAAACTTTGGTTGTACGGACCCTAGGACTAGCATCACGACAACAAGTCCAGTCACACAAGTGAAATGTTCATTTGCGGGTTCAACACGTCCTGCCTGGTTATGCAATTCAGGCAACATTTCAGCCCTAGCCAAGTTTTCAGGGAGACAGTGGATGAACACACTGATATTACGACTGTCGAATTCCCTCCCAAAATCTCTAGCGTACGGCTCGCCTTCTGCTCTTGTGTTTCCCCAACCAACACCGGTCGCGCGAGTCTATTCAACTGCTGCATATAGTCCATTAATCTTTTCCTACTGGGTTGACGTCCTCCATGAAATCCCACTTGACGTTCAACCACAGGACGGCGACTAGGTGTCTTCCGTAACAGAAAATGGAATAGGCCCTCAAGACCCTTCAGGATATCAAAGTCAATACTTTTTCCGTAGATCCCATGAGAAATTAAAGTCGATACGACATCCAGCTGCCGGCCTGGGGAGAATTGTTCCAGGCAGTGGCGTACATGAACCTCCCAAATATGACGTTCCTCTACAATGACGCATTTATCTAATGCTGGAAGCTCAAGCTCCTGTCGCATGTGAAAGACATGTTCGGTGTCAGAAATACACACCTTTTGAACTTCTCGAACAAGTCTCAACATCCACTCGGTATCCGACGATGAGTCAATCACAGGTGCAGTACATAAAATGCCCGACGTTCGTAATCGAATCCCAATAACGTCCACCTCGTAAAAGAGAAAAGCCACCATTCAATTAGAACTGTCTGTTCGCACAACATAGACACCAGAAGTGATTCGATTCACATCGTGTCCTTGTCCATGTGTATACAGGATCCCTGAAAAGCCTGCTACAGCAGGCCATTAGGCCTTCAAGTGCTGTCGCCTCGAACTGGTTAGAGCTGCAGGGCGGGATCCCTTAGCTTCGCAAAGGGGAGGCTTCTGGCTAGGGTATAATTCTAGGTGAGATCTTGTAGAACGACGGACCGCTACCAGAACATCCATTGCTCCAGCTGGTTTATTCCATCTGGGAGCACGATTTGATGCCCCAAGAATTCAGGGATGCCTTTATCGTGCCCTTGAGTAAAGGCATGTATAGCAAGCAACGTTCCGACAGATATCGGAACATAGGTGTGTTAAGCTTCACAGGCAAGGTGCTTGCCAGAATCCTACTGAACCGGCTGAATACGGAAACATCGGGTGCACAAGTTTCTGTGGAGCAAGACGGATTCCGAAGAAGTCGAATTGCGTTCGACCTGATGTTCCACGTTCGTCAAATTCGAAGGAAATGCAGGAAATGGACAAGGCCTCTGCATGCCCAGTTCATGGACTTCACCAAGGCGTTCAATTTCGTGAGCCATCAGACGTCGCGGGCAGTTCTCGGCACGAGGTTAAAAGCACAGTCGTGCGGATACACTTGTGATGACTTTGACATTGTCACTGGCGCGGAGCAGGTTTGTGTGCTAATCAGGGCGTTATTTAGTTTCTATTTGACTGCCATGGTAACAGTCGCTGTTCAGGAATCTGTGAGGGACGGTATTGATATGGAGTGCTGGACGGATGGCCACCTGTTGACTATCTGACGTTTCGGCACCCCAACCCTGTTAGACACATCAGCAATTCGCATACTTTGTTGGTAGACGACATTGCGCAAGCTCGAAACAGTGCTGACGAACTTCGGCGACTGACCACGACTTTTGTGACGGCGGCCTCCAGATTCCAGTCGAATATCAGCAGACTTTCTCTCCGTAGGCTCTCCTCGGGCGGAGGTGCTGTTCCCGCCCTTGAGATTAGCATAATTGACGGTAGTGCTGACAGCTGCGCAAAGTTCATGTAGCGAGCTCGTGTGTCGAAGGCTGGTGTTGCTTTCGTACTTCCTGAAAGACGTGTTTGGGAGAACCAGGGTTTGAAGCCGAGCCCTAAGATCCGCACCTACCGTTCAGTGACGCTGTTTGTACTGCTGTGAGACAATGAAGCGTGGACATTTTATCAGCTGGGTGCGCGCCATTTGGGTCTCTTCCACTCGCAATGCCTAAGCACACCTTCAACATTCTAAATATTGTTCCCAACGCTGACGTACTGCAGCAGGTCAAAGTGGACGGAATGAAATCCATTCTGGTGCTGAACCCGCTTTTCCGGTTAGGCGATGTCCGACGATTGGGCGATGCCCGTATTCCGAAACAGCTGCTGTGTGAACAGTTGAAGTCAGGTGAGCGAAGTCTTGGCGATCAAAAGCTGAGATACCAGGTTGTTGTATAAATACGTTCTCCACGTCGTATCATTGATTTTAGATGTTGGGGAGACTTAACGTTGAACAAGACTGTCTGAAGGAATTCAACCCAGATGAGCGTCCGCGAGTTAAAAGAACACTTATTGGGCGGTAAGCAAGGGGGCCATCAGTGTCGCAGGTATCGATGACAGGACTATGTGGCGTTGCGACGTGTGTGGTTGCAAACGCGCTGGCCACCTTGGATTGGTAGGTCGCCAGAGCACTTATAGTGTACCATGGGCGAAGAAAAGACGAGTGCACCGGGCTGAAGTAAGTTGTGTCAGTTATACCCATTTATTCTGTTTTGGGCTTGTATCAACCGTTTACCTCCATCACTGTGAAACCCACTCGCCTCCGTTTTCAGAAACCTGTCTTGGTAGTCTAACAACTTTTTACTCCAGTTGTGTTGATGTAGCAAGTGGTAAGTGCATCGTTTATTCCTCATCCCAACCGCTTATATTTTTCCCATCCTCTCAAAGTGCAGCAAAGTGTAACCCTTTACTGGATTAATTATCGCAATATATAGTTTTGATGTCTCTCCCCACTTCAGATCTTTTCATCGGAATCTCCATCTCTCTTCCGATAGACGATGTTTTCTCTCTCGTACTAGCACGCATACTAGTTGCAGAATGTGATTTTCCCAACTTGCGCTGTTTAGAAAAATATTTCCATGCAAACCCCGGCTTTGGTAACGTAGTATGTGTTTCAGAAATTGAAATCGACGAATTCTGCGTCATGGGTTGATTTGTTTGTTTAAATTGACCATTGATTGAAAACGGCGTTATCGCACATCTTTTTCGAAATTCGGTATGGCTGCTGCTCCTGTGGTGGATTACGTGTGACGATGTCAATACAAGGATGCTGGAGTAATGTTCAATTTATTATATTATTATTTTCTTCCATTCGTTATTTTATTGTTTTGCTTATATTCTAAATCGCAGGAATCGGATTATATTGGGACTTTCAAGGCGACGTTTGAGAATCGTGAATTTCGCACATTCCCACAGTCTGGGAATGTACTACGCGTTCACACCAATAGAAGCTTCACCTGATTGAATTAAGTTTCGAACTACTGCCGCGTATCTAGTAAGCATCCACAGTCGCAGACGCTTCAGCTAGATTCACGTAGGCCATGAACAACGTCTGAGAATGCACTATGCATTCACAGTAGTAGACGCTTCAGTTTGATTCGCGTAGGCCACGAACAATGTCTGAGAATGTACTACGCGCTCACACTAGTAGAAGCTTCACCTGATTGACTTAAGCTTTGAACTACGTCCGCGTATCCAGTAGGCATCCACAGTTGTAGATGCTTCAACTTGATTCACTCAAGCTATGAAGAACGTACGGGTATCCAGTGTGCATTCACAGTAATATATACTTCAATCTGATTCACTCCGGCTATTAGCAGTGTCCGAGAATGCAGTATGCGTTTACACTGGTAGCCGTTTTTTCCAAAAGTTTTCCGTGAACAACATGGAGAACAAACACACGCGATAAGTGTGGGAAACGTGTATTCGAAGTGTTTGATGTACATGCTCATCACCATTTTCGATCCCGTTGATTATCACATTGATTGTAATGTTCTTCTGCACCACGATAGATACTTGGAGTTCTAAAAATCAAGTTGTGGTTGGCTGACAGGTATACTTACCGGTGATCGACAGGCAGATTGATTTCACCTGTTCCCACATATCATTTCGTACGAACGACATGCGACCTCAATCTAGTTGAAACGATGCAGTAGAGTGGTTAAAATTTACTCCTGAAGATTCTCAGTGACACTATGGGACATGACGCCTTTTTCCTACGCCGATCCATATAAAACGGTGATGGAAACCACCAGATCATGGCGTCTTCTGCAACCATTTCCAGGAGCAACGTTCCGTCTACCATTATCTAGCTGAAATCTTACAAACCAGGAGAAATAGTGTGAATATCGTATGGATAAGGAATCTGGAAACATTACCATACATGTTCCACCATCAAGTACGTCGGTATTCTTGTTGAAATTCAATGCAAACTTTGTGTGGTAGTATAGTTTGTCATTTGGGCCATATCTTCAAAACGGCGCAACGTTGAGCGCCCTCGAACCATAGGATGACGAAGTTCATCTTGAAAATTGTGACGAACACATTTATGAGGCTTACAAAAGCCAATTAATACCAATAGTGCGTTAGTTTCATGAAAATGATTGGAACATTTTTCGTCACCGAACCAATACTTTTGGGACTTGATCGGTGCATTTCAACTTTCCCATTAACGCTGTTTATTTACCATTGATATACTGTGGGTACTTTGACTAAAAATTTGATTTCAAAATTTCCAAAATTATTAAAAAAACGAGAATTCGCGCTAAAATGGCCGTTGTGCATTTTGGACGACCTTCGAACCGAATCTCGAAAAACCAGGCAATTGCTTTATGAATAGCTTAGTCCCCATGTTTTAACAATGTTTCATTCGACGGAAATATAATAACGTTTTCCTGCTTTATCACATTAAAATTTTAGTAAAACCATAGGCTTCCACATGTATGAAATATTTTTCCATTATACTCCACCAACAATTTTCCGAAATAACATGGTATGAAACTTTTGTTTATCTTTTTCATCAATCCCCATGCCACTGAACTACCGCACATTCTTAGCTTACGTCCTCGGAGGATTAAAACAAAATGATGCCGTAGCTGTTAAATTCTTGAATTTAATCAACTGCAAAATTACAACATTGGTGGCAAAAGAAATTTTTTTAACTTACGGATTACAGGGATATTTACTTTCTGTCGATTACACGCAGCCCCGTACTACCCAGTTGAACGGCTAGCCAGCTAGACAGAGAAGCCTTACACATGTCTCTTGACTACATTCCTTCCGCTCTACACTAGATACATAATGCGTGAGTGGAACTATATGGTATGCAGTGCATCCCGCTTCTGGTGAGTGCTACGTGCAAGCATTTTTTCTTCGGTCACTGTGACAATCTGACGCGAAGCGGACAGTAGAGTGCGGTTATGTGTACACGCAAGTAAAACCGCTTAGTGCATGGCATGTTCAACGCACCTCTGAACGGAAGCACAAGAAGACCCCTTGTCTATCCTACTGTCAAACTAATACTGACCATTGACCGTAAGATTCGTGCGTCTTTCCTTCACACTGCTGGTGAGATCTCTCCAAGGCGGAGATCAAGTAGTGGCTTTTTTGAAAATGGATGGAAATGTGACAGACATGACCGGTTAGTACTGGTGTTCATTTTACGTCCCAGAGCCTTTTTTCATGGTAATATCAGAACAGTTCCCCTAACATTCAGTTTTGTTGATGGCCAACTGGGTTGTATCGAGTGTTTGTCCAAGCTTGTCCAAGTATAGTCCTGACTCAGTTTCTTTTCATTCTGCCTGCTTGTTCACGGAGTAAACTGGGAAATGCACTCCGTTGATGACCCACCAGTTAGTTTGCGGTGGTCATCAAGCTGTGGCACCTTGGTAAACATGACTGAGATGCTTTCACCCATCTTGTTATGTACTCGTTTTACTATTCCAATATCCTGTACAGATGATAGATGCGATTCAACAAAATGTGTCATCGTTGTGCCCCACGACCGCTAGTCGTAGAACGTGACCTCTTCAGTTATCGTACGCGAAAACATTTCACCGCATGTTCCACCTTTTTACCTCGGTACCTGGTGCGAAAGGTAGAATGACCAGAGTATGTGTTGCTGACGGATAGGTTTGTTTAGATTAACTGATAATTGGAAACCACCTTAACGTAAGTAATTTTTAAAGTTTGGTATGGCTACTGTTGCTTACGTGTGGCAGTGGTTGTCAGATAATATGTGGATGCAGAAAAAGTGCACTTAAATACAAAATAACGGAGATCAGTCATCATACTAGTAACTGGTGGTATTGTTTTATTTTTAGGACCTGGATGATATTACAGTTTTCAAGGTGAATTTTGAGAATCTTGAATTTCATACCTTCTGACAGTTCCAGTAGTGTCTGTAGAAGTACTCGGTGGATGACGATGTTACTAATGTTCGCAGGTTTGTGGACGACGTGCCCTTTGCCCAAAAAAGCGCGAATCGACGTAGCCCGAGATATTTTTTTCATCTCATTGAGCAAGGTGAGTTTCTTCACAGATGTACACACACTTATCGTACAGATATCAGGGTTGATGAACGAGGTGACGGAGACTGTGCGAAAAACGGCCTCAGTCATCGGAATGGATGCCAGGAACTCACACGAACCAGCGGTTGTATTCTGTGCCGGAAAAGCCAAAAGTAGTAAATACCCATTCGTGCCCCATTTTAACATATGTAATTCGTATCGAATTTTGCACTTGCTCGTTCCCATTGACTTTGTTAGTTACGCCATGCGTTCCAGAACGAAGTTATTTTTGGCTCTACCCGTAAGGTAGAATAAATGAATGCGGCAATCTTAAGTGCCTAGTTATGGAACAAAACACTACACTAAACAATAATTAACACAAAGCATTTCACATTTGCAGATTTATAAATGGCTGTAGTGAACGGCGATCGTGTTGCTTTTCTAAGGATCCCGGCTGCAATTGTGTCTTTCTGCTTATTTGTTCTGGGTGTATGATTCTGTGTACTTTGACTATAAGAGGCCTGATACGAACTCAGTGCTACTTTTTTCAGTCGTGCAACTAGTTGCATGCAGTTGCATGCTTGCTCTCTTCCTGACGACTCATTCATTATTCATTTTTCCAGGGTCGTTCGACCAGCACCTTTTCGAGCGTTGTTCAGCGCATTCGACGGTTCCACACACTTTTCGCTTCACGTGCCCTTGATTGCCGCTGAGTGGGCTGTGGCCCATCTCGTGCTTCTTTTCTTTCTCCTCTCGGTTGCTCCCGTTGGTCCCAGGCTAGGCTAGAGCTAACTACTTATCATATTTCCAAACACTGCCGGAAATGTACGATTTGTTTCCAAACCCAATTGTGTTCTCTATTTCGATGCCTGTTGGGACTACGTTACGATTGCTCTCCAGGAAAGGCGTATTAAATTGTTAGTGGATGAGGGTCTAGCGCTTACCCGCTTGTGAACTACAAAGCCAGTCTCCGTGTCGCATACCTTTCCGATGGTGTTGGCCGCTTAATTAGACTCAGATATTAAAAAATAATAATGTTGGACGTTTGAGCTGGAATTCCCTTATACCCAAATATTAATTGTGTGGTTTGACGCGATTTAACCATCTCGTTGACTTTTCCGCTACTTGTTGTGCGGTCAAACTTGCGGGTACCTCGATTTAGGAACCACGATAACCTCAAAGATTACATAAGAGCTTTTCGTCCACAAATAGATTTGAGCAGTGTGTTTAATAATGTTTTGTGATCAGTAAACTTTTGATTGGTAATCTGTATAGTGCAACTATAATTACGATATTGTACTCGCAGCTCCACAGTGTTTACAGTGATCCCCCAAATGAGTCAGTTATCCAAAAATTCGGACGCAAACAAGGCGGAAGATTATTCGAAGTTTGATATTTGGTACGTCAGAAAATCTGTTTTTGACGGAAGATGGAACACTGCATTCTGCTTACATTTTATCAGCCTGAACGTTTATGCTCTGGTGTAAATGTTGGCTTGACGATCATGACTATAGCATGGACTGGTATCGAAGGCCGTTACAAATAGTGAACGGTCATTTCGGCGCGAGGCCCAGTTCTGAATATTTTTAAAAATATTACAATCAAATTTTCGGATGAAGTATCGACAGTTCATCAGGTGTAAATATACTATGTAAATGTGCTGGTTTGGTGATGGGAAAATTGTCCACCACTTTTACGAAAACAACTGAAGGGCAATCCTAACGTAGCCCCAACAGGCGTCAAACCAGAGAAAGCAGCGGAGCTTGGAAACAAACCGTAAATTTCCGGCAATGTTTGGAAGTATGATAAGTAGTTAGCTCTAGCCTAGTCTGGGACCACCGACAACAACCAATAGGAAAAATAAGAGAAGTGCGAAATGGGACACAGCCCTCTCGGCGGCGCTCAGAAGCGCGCCAAGCGGAAAGTGCGTGGAACCTTCGAGTTCGTTAAACAACGTTTGAAAAGGCTCGGGTTAAACGGCCTTGAAGAACGAGATAATAAAGGAGTCGTTAAAAAAGGGGGCAAGCATTCACTGCGTGCAATTAGTTGCCCGACTGAAGAAAGTGGCACTGAGTTTATATCAGGCCTTCTATTGCAGGCGTACACGGAATCATGCGTACAGAACAGCCAAGCAGGAAAATACAGGTGCAGCCGGGATCCTTAGAGAAGCCACACGATTGCCGGTCACTACAACCCACCATCGCCGTTAGCCCACTTTCCCAGGCCTCATTCATTTTCTAGGTAAAATAAGGCATCTCTTAGCCTGAGAGTGCTTGATTGTGAGGCGTTTCCAGTATATCGTCCAAATGGAACTAAACAACCACACAATGTTGACACTGGTTCAACAGGAATGTTAATTTATTTGGCAGTGAAATAAGCATTAAAACTTTTCCAGCCTTCTTCACTGCACCGTACTGGTACAATTTCCCCTTGTTTGCAGGATTTCAGGTAGATGCTGTTGGAGGAAACGCTGTTCTTAGAAATGGTTGAAAACGGCATTATGATATGGCCGGCTCCATCTTCGGCATATAAGGAACGACGTAACAAAGGGTATTATGTCTCACTCAATCACCGAGAGTCCTGATAAGTTACTTTAATTCATTCTGCAGCATTGTCTCCGACAAGCTTAAGATCGCGTGGCATTTATACGAAGCAGTATACGTAACGAGATAAAATCCAGCTGCCTGCCGCACACTGGTATGTGTATTATTCAGCCAGTTACGATTGGATGCTAGGAACGCCAAAGTAACCATCGTCGTGGGGGAATATATTGCAGCCAAAATGATACCCAACAAAATCAGACGATGAGTTGCGTGCACCACAAACGCTTCAATTTCAAGATGCCCATCACTTCCCCCATGTGTTCGTTCTTCATGCTGTTCATGGTAGAAGTCATTGTGAAGGAGCAACTACTAACTTGAGCGCACACTGCATTTCCAGGCTCCACTCCGGGGTCACCAGTTTCTCCATAACTCCCAGCGACCTGTCACCTGTAGTATCTTCTCATTAGGTGCTCATCGTTGTCGACATCAGAATCCGACTTGTGTGATATTTCTAACATCGGCGCCCTACAGGTTGATGGTCCAGGACAAGACTGCTTGGAGTTCACTGTCGCCGATTGCAAAGTCGATCATATCAGATATAAACATGGCTTTCCCTGCTCTCTTGACAGAGTACTCCAAGGTACTAACGGATAAAACATTATTCACTCTTATGTTATTTGTCTTCTTGAGCCCTTCCGATACTGAGGCAGACACCAAGAGGGAAATGGGCATACTGGTTCTTCTGAATTGTCTGTCTTGGAAATTTGGGCAATCGTATAACATGACCTATATAGCTGCTTTATCCTTACCTACCTTAAGCAGCCGTCCCTGATTGGCCTTCTCAGATACACAGTGGGAAACTTGTTTAAGAAACCATAAACCTTATGATGGTTACGGAATGGGCACGGTATTTCTTCATGTTGATATTGTTCAATCGCAGTTTCAGAAATATCACATGTACGTATGTGAATTATTATTACAACTGATGTACCCCATGCCTGTTATTGGTTGTGTGAGAGGCTGAACGTATGTGTGGGTTGTCACTGGGGCATAATCTTCTAGGCCCTGGTTAATTAACCGGCAAGCACAACAATTATCTCTATTCTTGACCGATCCCGTGTTTCATTTTTGACCTCTCTTCTTTCGTTTGTACACAGTCCGTAATGCTGTGCTTTCGCACTCCGGGCATCAAGCAGAGGAAGCACAATGAGGCATCGTTATAGCCAGCGATTCAGCGATACCGGACACTTGAGCAAAGGTCCGAGGATGAGGGTTCAAGTTGCCTGGATCTAGCCAAGGTGTCTGTTCTTGCATCCAGCGGGACTGTGTACACTTGAAAACCAGTCATTCAAACCAGGGCGTAGCACAGCTCTACTGGGCTACAGTTGGAAATAATTGGAGTAAATCACAGTTATTTGAAATCTAGTAATAGTTTGAACTGGTCAGTAAAAGGAAACCTAACAACCTTTGATGGGGGGCGTTCCGTTGTTTTAATAACCATGGATGAAACGAACTGTCAACCAACACAAATGCTCATCGTTTTTAGTAACTTCTGGGGCAAACATTTTCCGCATGGGTCATACGCTAACGAACATTCGTGCAAAAATAGTCACCGCCAAGTTCTTGAGATTCAAACGGTTAAAAATTGGTAATTTCAAGGAGAGACTCGTAGAAGTGCCAAAGGCCAGTGACCATTTTCATGGCCACCGTTTGGGCACGCTCATTGATGACTGTGTCTTCCTCCAAGCAGGAATCCGCAACCTGATCAGCGCACTCAAGCAGTGGTCTTATATAGACCTAGTGAGGAGCTTGAATTGCATCAGTCTATGTAGAGCAATGCTTCTTTTGTCATCCTGAAGGTTCTGAGTCATCTCTTGGGGGTCATTTGGTGGTGACATGAGAGATGAAACTAGACGTCAGCTGAAGATCTAGGTCTTTTATGGTCAATTTCCGAGAGATTTATCGAACAGCCTTCCTGCTGAGGTCGTCAGTAGCGCATCT
>LUCH01003018.1:68104-79314 GCA_013368495.1 Paragonimus heterotremus | reverse complement strand
GTTCTGTAGCTTATCAAAAATCTGTGCCACCGCTGAAACTGCTACGACTTCAATGACTGTAGTCTCGATGAGCTGCATGAAGTGGACATGGAATTAAAATTTTTATCGAGCTTCCTCACCAAAAAGACGAGAGAATTGAACAGGCTATCCGCCTTCTCGATGATTTCTTCTTCCGGCATGTCCTTCACCTGTTCAATTTCTGGCTGCAGATGTATTGTAGTTCCTCTGAGGCTGAATAGTGGAAATCGTTTTGGCTCGATGGAAACTTTCCGTTCAATCTAGTCACCATCGCCTTACGGATCCTGATCTGCAGGGAATGATTCTCGGAATCTGTGTGTGATTTCATTCAGAAACCGGTTGTCATAGGTTGGTATCGACCTGCGTGCATTCGCTTCAATTTGTCCGAGCTTTGGTTTGCACCTTCTCACTAGTGGAATCGACTCATACTCCGTCATGAGTCTATCGTGTTTCAAATCATTTATGGTTTAGGCACAGTAAAGAAAGTTCGTCCCCAGTGTGATCTGATGTACGATGCAGGAAATGATGGAAAGCTGTTTGACTACGTGATCATCGATTCGAATATCACATTCTGCTAGACCATTCACTTGAGAGTGGATCCACTGACAGTTCGGATGACAAACGCACACGGCTGAACAATCTCCCTTGGTCTTTGCTCAACTAATAAAAATCCTGACCCCAGTGTTAATCAAACAGCACTATGGGCTACCATTAATTTCTGCCTTAGCCGCAACTACCGTCTTATCAATCACCTTTATTATCGGGCTTCGCTTCTTAAACAGAAAGTAGTTTTTCAGTAGGGATTTGTTTGCCCAGTTAGCAAAATCTTCGCCAGTGTCCACTTCTTCCGCATTTGTAACATACATCGCCAAACTTTTTCTTATTCTTCACCTTCAAAGCCACCACCTACTGACCTAACTTTTACACTGTGCTTCGAATGTGATCTAGCCCACTTGGATCGCTTGCCTTCAACTCGTCCATTTTCATTCATCTTTTCACTAACAACCGTCGTATCGCATCAGCCAATTTTTCTAACGTCATCCGACTTGCGATTGAAGCGAAGCTGAGCTGATCTCGGACTGCTAGTGGCATTCCATCCCAAAACTGATATGTCAGTATGCGTTGTTTTGAATCCTAGTCCCCCCAGTGACAGGGATCATGACAACGTTGTGCACAGTGACATGGCGTAAACGATAGCGTCAACCCCTGGTGTAGGTCGGGCGCTGTTGAGGTGCCACATTGCTCCCAGGCATTTTGCATGTCTGCCGAATCCGGTGACCAGCCCACTTCACCTTCGCATGGTCATATCGCGCCGCCTCCAGGACCGCTTGTATGCTGCCCGTGAGCAGCACCCGCACGGCCGCCAGCTTTGCCCGGTTAGCCCTGACTCAGAAAACCTCGGCTAAGTTCTCGAAATCCTCCGGGAATTCGTTTCCACATCCCCATCATCACCATCATAACAGCCATGAGCCTGACCAAAAGGTACTGTGGCTCGGGCCGTCGCTCACCTCAACAGTGACGTGAAATATCATAGAAGAAAACGTTACTAACGATGTTGCGAATTAATGAAGAAGACTAAGCGGAAGAACTAGAAATGGTGTGAATACAGGTACGCCACTGACTGCGACACATCGCCATCTCGGATAGCGTCTATAACCAGCAGCTTGAGTGACCACGAGGACCCCATCCAGGCAGGCGACACCTACCCACTTTGCTCAATGGAGCAGTCAAGGTGTTCATATTTCATGACCACGTTGTTGGTTGACCACCACGCGGTTTTACCCAATTGTTGGTGGTCTCAGTATATAATGCTCGGTACGGTAAACGCTCAGCTGGCATACGGAGAACATGACCCAACCACCTCAAGCTGTGCAACGTAATTAGTTGACCAATTGATCGCGCATCCCGAGCATTCCGGAATACGCGTCGGTGAACGGCCACATTGCTGACGCGATCAGTCCACTTAATATGGGCCAACTGGCGGAGAGAACGATGGTCAAACACAGCAAGTCTGTTGATATCTTTTTTGTTACAAATAGACCACGTTTCCGAACCATAGAGCAAAATGGAGCGCACACATACATTATATACCCTTCCTTTCAGTGATAACCGGACGTCTTTTCGACGCCACAGATGATGCAGTCTGGCAAAGGCAACTCGTGCCTTTGCTATCTTCGCTGATATCTTATCAGCAATGTTACAAGCTGGCGAGATAGTGCTGCCCATGTATGTGACTGTCCACAGTCTCAAGTGGACTACCTGCAGTGAAGAAAGTAGGAGTTGAAGTACCTCAGTCGTGAAGCAACACTGCACTTTGAAGGTGCGAAGCGTATTCCATACAAACCAGCTCGGTCGCTCAACCCGTCCAGCATGGTCTTCATGTCTTCGACGAGGGGGCTGAGTAAGACAATGTCGTCCGCATACTCTAGATCGGTCAGTCTAGCGCCAGGAACAAGCTCAACACCAAGCCCACTAGATACTCCAAGCACACCCTCCAGAATGTCGTCCGTAACAAAATTGAACAGGAAGGGGGAAATCGAACACCCCTGACGGACACCACTGGAAGTGATGAACACTCGGGACAGTTGTCCCTAAACTCTCACCCTGCTTGCAGAGTGGGCACACAGTGATTTCAACAGATTCACGTATTTCTCTGGTACTCCCTTGCGAAGGAGATAGCTTCAGAGTACGTTGCGAGCAACTGAATCGAAAGCAGCCTTTAGGTCCAAAAAGATCACGACTGTCGGCTGTCTGTAACAGTGCCGATGTTCCAAGATCCGTCTCAAGGTAAAAATATGATCAATGCACCCTCGACCGGATCGAAATCCCGCCTGTTCTTCACGTATTTGGCTTTCTCTGGACTTAGTGAGCCGACGTAAAATAAGGCCAGTGAGTAACTTGGACGCAATAGACACCAAACTGATGCCTCTGTGGTTGTCACATAAACATCGGGCTCCTTTTTTGAAGACGGAAATCACTATTGATAAGCACCAGTCACGAGGCACCTCTTCAATCTCCCAGATCGTCTGGAGGAGTTTTGTCAGTTCCGATATCAACTTCTCCCCACCATCCTTGAAAAGAGAAAGAGGGAGGAGGTCTGGACCAGGAGCCTTATTACGCTTCAATAACTTGAGCTCTAGGACCACTTCTGCTTCCAACGGAGGACCGTCTGAAATGCAGTAACTGACCGATTGAGTCCCGTCGTCCACATGATCTGGTTGGGGCCAGCTGAACTGCTCTTCAAAATGTTCAGCCCACCTATCAAATCGGCGCGATTGACTGGTAATAAGTGAACCAACTTTTTCACATATGGTTTCACTTGCACCGAATCGACGGCCAGTACAACCACGGATCAGGGAAAAAAGCTTTCTGCTATTCCCAGATAAAAAGGCGTTTTCCACCTCTTCCAATTGTTCGACCAAGTAGTGCTCACGGTCTTTGCGTAAACTTTTAGTCAGCTTGCGTTTAAGTTCTCGACGGTCGTCAGTATATTCAGAACCAGGTGGGATCGAGCGACGCTTGTTCATGTGGTTTATTGACGTGACGGAAATCCAGTTCTGTCGCAACTGAACAACTCCTTCGGAACATGCCTGTTCAGGGCAGGCTTTCGTAGTTTCGGTGATTTGTTCTCAGTGTTTGTTAGCATCACTCATCTGACTCGAACTGGACAACTTGGTCAACAACGCCTTTTGGTAAGCGTTTTTTACACCCTCATCGCTCGAATGCCAGTTTAGTACCTTGTATTTAAGAGCGTAGGTCTTCTGGGCAAAAGCACGGTCCGAGTTCAGGGGGTTGCTCCAAAATGCACGACAGTCCTTAACAGAGTGGCGCCACCTGTAACTAACGGCTATGTGATCCAACTGTGTCCACGGTTGTAAAGCAGACGGTGGTCTCCACATCCCCATGGAATTCACAAAGAGTCAATTATGCGAAGAACTATTTTCTGCAATTCCCATCGGGGCTTTTACACTTAAATAGGGTACTAGTGTTTTATATATATATATATAAAATTTACAGCAAGTCAAATATGTTATTACAATCATCGACATGGGGCAGATCACAGTCTACTGGAGGGGGTTGGAGTGTTGGTGAATGTGTGGCATTATCACTCATGCCTGCCGTGAGACATACATTTGGCGGTGTCAAGTGGTTCACGCTTGCTCGGGTTTCAAGTGACTGTGGAATAGTTGGCCAAGGGAGATGTAGTGTTTGCACTTTGCATTTTGCTTGATAAATGACATAAATGATGCCCGATCTCAATTAGCTGACTTTAGTCGTGCGCACTCCAACATCACATTCACTATGGAAATAGAGATGAATAACCAACTATCATTTCTACATGTTGCCATGCTTCGTATAACTGGTGGATCAATTCAGAGGACAGTTCACATGAGAAAAACGTGGACTAGCCAGTACACGTATTTCCCTAGCTTTGTTCCACTGAAGTATAAACGGAATTTGGTTTGCTGTTTGACAAGCAGAGCTCAAAGAATATGCACGCCAGATACTTTATCGGATGCACTCCGGCACATTCGAGATGTGCTAGGTTGAAATAGACATCCCGACAATTTCTGAACAATGGTATGCAACCAGAAGGAAAAGATAAAATTGTTCAGACAGTGCATAAAAAGCTTGTTTTTACCACAGTTGTAGTGGTTGCAAATACCTAGTTTCTGTATGTATAGAGAACGATTTCATACCAAACTGTGCTCAAATGCCAAACTACTAAATAGTATTAGTGTGGGTAGTATGGTGTGATCGCTCGCCTTCCCTACAATAGATTGACTATTTGCCTTCAGAGCAAAGGATTCTTCGTGTTGAATGTTCGGGCACTGTCATACTTGTTCTTAGCAGTCATGTAACTTTTCTTATATTTCTTTTCACCTTGACTAGAGCTTGGTCTTTTCTTCATTGTAGTGCGTTTGTTAAACATTAGTGCGAACACTGTTGTGTCGCTGTCTTCGATGGTGATACTGCTGATGAAGCATGAGGTATAGTGTAAGAATGAAACCTTAATATTTCACAAAATAGTCCTTATATTCAAATGCGATTCGTCTGCGGAACGTGCCTTTGCAACAGTTGAAATTGGTTAACGTTTGTTCTTGAAATTCGGTTATATGGAACTCTGATGTGTACCTAACCGTACTAGATGAAACCACGCCTATTTTCGTGACGTCTGCTTTGTTACTGCTGAGCCAGTCGGAGCAAGTATGTGAACCAGGTAAAAAAAATTAGAAGTGCTGCTTGTAGTAAACTTTTAGTACAAAACCGTCAATGCAGTTTGTGTTCAGTAAGTGAAACACTACAATTATAAAGGTCCAAAAAGACAATAGTGATTTCACAGGCTCACTAACCATTGTGGATGTTGTTTTGTTTCTCTTCTAATGGCAAGCTTTCTAAGTGAGATTATTTTAAAATAAGAGGACAAAGTGTCAATTCGTTGGTTAGGAGTGGGTTACTGACAAAATGGACATAAATTGCCGACATCTGTGGCACCCTAGATTGCTTGATAGTAAATAAAAAATCTGGCATGCATTAGCGGGGGATTTTGGACGTTCGGAGTTGACCCAGTGATGGAGTACATTAAATGCCTAGCACTACATTAAAGAATGAATCTAGCAATCCTCTATGTTTTAAGTGTACAATACCAAATTCTTGGAAGAGGGTTCATCATATGATTTCTTATTATTATCATATACTGATAGAGTCTTCATTTCGGAAGTGATGAGTGAGCTTCTCATGAGTCTTTTTGTACCTGTTGAATACTATCGAAGATTGTTACACAAAGCATTTTTGCTACTGGTCCGATAAAAGATTTCTGGTCTATCCTAGCCACTATTTTCGGAAGTTTGTAATTACTTCGTTAATGCCTGCATATTAGACAAAGGTTCGTTCTTTACGATTAACGCTGAACGTCTTAGAACTTCGATAGTTTTGGAAGTGAAAGAAACCAGCCTCGTTTGCTCTCGGGTTGTCAATGTTACTCTAGTACCACGCTTGTGTGAAGAAGACCCCATCATCACGACCACCACTTGTCAACAGAACGAAATGGTTGTCTGGCCAGTCGGGATATGTTAGTTCTTCTGGTCGCATCAGTCGCCTTTCTTGAGTCAATTGTGTCGACTCCTCGAACACAACCCCGAGCACAACCGTGAGACCGCCAGATCTCCTTGCAGTCATAAATTTGTGTGAGGGTACCACATCTAATTCATATCAACCCAATAACCACTGAAATATCGTGTCACACCCAGAACATGCTCTCGAGACATGGAGCTGTCCGAGTACTCGCAGTTCATTTGATTATCCTGTCGTTTACATTATGGACAATATCACGGATTCTATAAACAGGTGACTCACAAAATCGAAGCCGTCGCTGTATCAACCACGGCTAATAGCGACCTCAGGACGTTCTGTACACAACAAGTGACCAGATAGACAGTTGAGCAATTGGTCAGAGACCCATGTAACTGCATCCGATGGAGATGTAAAAATGCCCATTGAGTGAAGCACTTTCAACACGCGCATCACTTCTGAGCAAGTGCTTCAATACGTTCAAATTTCAAGAGAAACGCTTGCAGGTTGAGGCAAACGGTCCTCCTAAATAAGTGCTAAATGCGGTCAACAGTGCTTGTCAGATATCTAACTAGTTGAGATGGATACTGGCTACCACAATGTATTTTGTTTTTTACTAACATCTGAAAACGCTTCCTGTTATTGGAATACAAACTCCACAGTTCGATTGCTAATGTTCTTGTGGTTTCAAGCTGCCGATTTAAAGTTGATACGAAATGAACCATTGGTTGCATAGACTTATGTGTGTTTAATGGAACGGTTGTAAACTTTTAACTCTGAATCTTTCTAGTGGTATCCAGCGCAAAGTATAATCACTCTTCTTTATGTGTTTTCAGTGTACATTCAATATTCCCTGATTATAAAGAAAGAAATCCTATAGGCTTAGTGGTCATGCGTATTTAGTCACGCTTCATTCAGTAAACGGCGCACCAACCCTGTTTTCTGAAGGTGTGCTCCTATCTCATTGAGAATGTTCAGTGCAAAAATGTTCTCTAGGAATTCAAACTCAAATTTCCCTTCCAGCATTACATGATCCGAACGTGGAGAGACTGAAAACATGGAGGGCGGCCTTAAAACAACAACGGGCAAAAGACAAAGAAACACTCCTTAAGGCCGGTCGGATCGTGCCCACTCTAACCGCACGTAGTCCACCTTCGGATAAACCTACCGAGGCACGAGTGAGAGAATTATGTGAGAAAATAGAGCAGCCACTATCGAACGAATGGGATGCAGTGCAGCGCGCTTTTATCGATGCTGATAAGAGTGGAGCTGGGAGAGTTTTGTTACCTTCGCTCAAAGTAAGCTAATATTTAACAGATAGTTTGTTATAATTATTACTAATGATTAATGCACCTGCGAACTTTGACGTACGTAGGCTATCCCGGGTATTTTTAGCACGATTATCAGCTTGAAATGCTAATGCAAATGTCACCATTCTTAGTATGTGAAGTAGATTAACAGTCATATGCTGAACCCTCGTAAATACCCTAAAGGGTGCCATATATTGAGTAGTAGGGGATTTTGGTTTACATATATATTCAGCATCACCTCATCATCATCGCAGCTGTCACACTTTCATAGACTCTCTAATCGGCCCCTTTCGAAAAAAGCACTGGATCCGAGTTTTGCCTCTGTTTGGGCTCGTCACTAGTGCACATCCTCGCCATCACCGGGGCTAGAACTCCGGCCACGCTTTCATGAGGCAACCATGTTGACCATTGCGCCAGTGACTTCACATTACGCACGACTGAATCATCGTATGGAACGCTCGGCCACAATGGCTTGTGAATACTGTTGTGATTGCCCGATCGCGTAGAGCGGCGACACATTTACTGTCCTGTTGACTCCAGTCGATGATCCCTCGACTAGGACTTCTCTCCAAATTGAAACCACAGAAATCACTAACTTGTGCGGTACTTTGTCTACTGACCTGATCCGTTCAATTTACCTTTGGTCATTTTTCACTGTGTGAACAATGAATGTTTTTAGGATGCAGCAACCTCCTATCCAGAATATGAAAAAAAAAATGGTCAGAAAATCGACTCTTAACTCAAGAACATTCAGAAAGTACTATACATAACCGTGCTGCTAACGTTTCATTCTGTGCGTTTAAAACATGGTGGCTGCACTCAGAAGCTGATATACTCTTCAGTTCACATACTGTGCCAAGCAGTAACCGGAACTTGATATCAATGTTTTAGTACCCGCACTCGTGGACAAGGTCCGCTTCTCACCCTCACTTTGGTCAGGCCCTCAAATAATTAGATCAAAGTGAAGCTCAGAGGTATAATCCGGTGTTTACTTACTTCGCGAATAAGTCTGTTGAATTAGATACTCCGGTTGCCTTCGTCAAACTAATATTCTTCAGTTAAAAAAAAACATTGTTACCATGCGGATTCATCGGTGTCCTACCAAACTGATTAGCTTATTTTCACTTTCCTCTTCTCTGTACTCCGTTTCCCGTTCTTAGCTTTTAGGATTATGATAACCGGTTTATAGTGAAGCTCTTTGGTTCATATACTCCGACAAAACAGTCAACAAACAACTTTTTCCACCAGTTCCCAATTTGAAACTGGATGTTTGTTCGTTCCGAAACGCTTAATTGAAGTCGTAGGATTGTACACAATACAAAGTGGTCCGTGATCACAAACCAATTATTTTGTATCTGGTACTTTGTCGACAGCGAACTTGAATTTGGTGTTCAGCCTAAAATGTCCATCATTGATAGGAGGCGCATCTCCTAACGAGACAGCCATAACGCGTCACGCCACATCGATCGATCGGCCCAGCTCGGATGGTGTGGTCTTGGATGGTGGCATGGTCCCATTCAGCCAATCAGATTGCAGGTGTGCGGTCGAACGCCTGCGCGCTATCTGAACAGTGTTTCTCTCGCGTCGCCTTCTGACGCCCCCTCTAACGTGATTTGTTCTGACCCCCTGACTGCCATTTATGACTGTCTTATCTGATTCGCTTTGTGTCTGTCGCCCATCTATGATAATCGTTTTGTTCTAAATATCTGGAGCTTCTGTGGCCTTAGTTTGTCTCGTCTCGTCTCGCTCGCCCAATAAACAGTGTGTCCGTGTCTCTTCTGATTTCTCGGTTTGGGCCAAGCGACTGAGCGCGTAACTAGGGTGACGATCCAATAATTATCATATATTGATGAGTAGTAGGGGATTTGGATTTTTCATATAGATTGAACATCCCCTACTACTCATCATTAATCAAATACCGCTCAACAAGTCAATGATTTCCGTGATTTCAACTTGGAGAGAAGTCCTAGTCGAGGGGTCATCGATTGGAGTTAACAGACAGTAACTGTGTCTCCTCTCGAGGCGATCGGGCAACCTGATCATTACTCACAAGCGAAAGTGGTTGAGCGTTCACATATGATAATTCGGTCGTGCCTAACGTGAGGTCAATGGCGCAGTGGTAAACACGGTTGCCTCATGAACTGAATGTCCGTGGTTCAAGTCCCGGCAGTGGCGATGATATGCACTACTGACGAGCTCTAATGAGAGCGAAACTCGAGTCTAGTGCTTCTTTTCGAAATGGGCCGACTGGAAAGTCTATGGGAATGCGACAGCTGCGATCAATTGTGGGTGATGTTCAATCTATATGAATTATCATATATGTTGAGACCAAAGTTGGTTTCATTGGATTCCACTGAATGATGGCTTATATGTCGTTTGTCTTGAGCAGTTAGTGAAGAGACATTTTTTGTCTGTCATAACATTTGGCCGAGAGATGGTGGCTTATACAGTAGCAAAGATGTCCTTTAGGGCGCCCACTTTGATCTTCTGAAATACTTAACGCTTGCATTTCATGATAATATTAACGAACATAGTTGCGCTATCTTACTGCGGATGGAAAGCAGTTAGATGGCATGCTTCTGATCTGGGAGAGAACAACTGGCAACGACGAACGGTTGTTATAGTTGCGCACATTTAACAAGTTATGTAACTCTGCCTTGGACAACCCAGCCCCGTGTATGCGTTGCGCATATCGCCGTCAGCTACGACTGTTTCTATTTCTTGAGAAACCGTTGTTCATGTTGAGGTAGGCGTGCAAGCTAACACCGTGATGTTGTTCAAGCCAACGTTCTTTTATGTAGATGGTCAACAGAATTCAGAAGGATAAGTTGTGTGAAACACTGATCAAACGGAACTGAATATCCAAACGCATAGAACATAACAAACAGTTGGTCCAACGAACACTCGGCAGAAACCGGCATAGCTATTGTAGTTCGTTGCGAAGGGGGCAACTCAAAATGATTCCCTCAAGTGTAACAAACGTAGATTTTTGCCGGTTAACTGAAGCTTATGCCTGATTCCCTAACAGTGAATACGGTGATGACCGTCTTGGTCTGAAAACCAAGAATGTTTATGGTCTGCGCAGGAACTCTGTGGGTGGTTAATGCAAACAAGCTAAAACAGCAACTAGGGTTTTTGTTAGAACCTATTCGACGGCATCCCACGGGTAATCGTAAACACATTGGCTAGAGACAACTTGGCTTCAGGACTACAAGTGAAAAAGATTGTTACAGAGAAGAAATTGTTGGATGGACTGAACATCTTAAATCACCTGAGTCAGATAGTTAAACGGCAGCTGATAACTGTTTCCATTAAGACAGTGCCTTTATTCATGACATCTAAAATTATCTGAAAGAAAGCTGGTTGGATGCTCACATAACTGAATGGTAAGATGGCACCAGATCAAAACCTTCGTTCTTTAGCACCTGCAAACACCTGTGGTGAGAATTTGTTCTCTGAACTGATCACATTGCTTTGTTCTATATGGAAGACCAAAGAGGTACTTAGAGACTGGCGGTTATTTGCATTCACGTTTAACTTCAGAGTACGCGTGTGAAATTGATATTATCAAAACCTCTAAATATTTCCGTGTATCACAATAGGACAGGTTCTGAAACAGAACAGATCATGTACGAGAAAAACAGGCAGGTTTCCGATTTTATTTTCAGTGCATCGATCTTATCTACATTTCACAATGGAGCATCCACCTTTCTAGGCTCCACCGACTAACATGATACCTCTGATTTTGTCGGGGAAGAACTCAATTCCCCGAAAATACCGTTTTATTTGCCATCGCAGTGGCCTAACTCA
>LUCH01003018.1:30791-64809 GCA_013368495.1 Paragonimus heterotremus | reverse complement strand
CATTCCGTTGTCTGTTTTACGCGCTCGTAGGCTGCATATCAAGTTACAACAGATTTAAAATCCGATTTCTACTCTTTTGCCTGTTCTGCTCTCCAGGGTTGTGTCCCATGTTAAAAATCCCCGTGGACTCTCGCTGTGATTGTGTAACACGCTTTTATGGATACCTATTCCCACCGTTTTGTTGTTCACGTACATTCACAGAAATCCGAACGTATATGCAAGTATGGAGTGATAGCAGCTTTTTGTGATCAACCGCGCACATCCTCTGGAGGACCGTGACAATTCCACCACTCACCGGAAGCAGAATACTTTCGTTATGACCGAAAAATGTGCTTGACACGCGAAGTTGTATATCGCTTGGGATCCCTTACACTTTGTGTCATGGAACGCGTACACTTTTTCGCACCGTCACTGACAAGCTCATTCGAACCGGATGCTGCTGAACAGTTGCTTTCACCTATACTTACATCATCAACGCGAATCCTTATCTATGAGTACGATAAATCGGGCTATCTTTGGTACGTGAATTGTCTGGTTAATCAGCGGGTGCCCAACAGTGAATAGGAAAAGTCTGCAAAACAATGGATTTCCATTAGTTCGTGTAAAAGGCTCGCCAGCGACTACAACATCGCTATATTCTTGAGCGCGTAGATAGTCGTGTGTGTTTCGATATTACAGAACACATCTATCAATCATACACGGCATACAGTCTGTGTTTTGTGTTTATCGCTGAAGTTAATAAGTTCTTTTCCTAAAGTTTTCTTTGATTTTTTTCGAACGAATTTCGTTATAAAGCAGTAATAAACTGTTTCTGGTTCTGACAGGTTTATTCTTTGATAACAGACTTATTGATATATGAAACACAGCAATTACATAATATTAAATATCATTTTCCAGTCGGTGTATACCATAACAACATACCGTCTGATGTTTTCTTTTGTTTTCAAAGGAAATTGCTACCAGTTTCAATTTCGCCTTAACTGACCCTGAGCTGGTTGAGCTATTTCGTGGATTTGAGAGTCGTGGCAAGGACTAGTGAGTGAAGTAGTTGGATCGTACGTTGTCTCCATCAACATTTTGTTTTATTTTGAATAGAGCAGACAAAAGACTGACATTACACGATTTATGCTCGAGCAAATTTCGCTGCATCTCTACTGGTGTTTACTGCAGACGAGTTAAAATGTACAAAATTCCAAACCACATGACAATAATGAAAGGTCAAAGTTCAAAACCAGTTCAGTTGCTACCACGACAGCATCAACGTCACAAACAGTTCTTTTTGTACACACAAAATAGGGGGACAGTGTCTGATCGCAATCGCCCCGGCATATCGTAGCAAACGTTTGTTTCGAGTCGAGAACAGAACACGAAATGACTTTGATGAGTCAATCACATGTTGCGTCATCAAGTGATGCTTGGCAATCGATGACGCTGGCTCCTTCAAGGTGTTTGCTGTTGAGCTGCCTGATTGTGTGACCGTTTGTTCAACCCATTTCGGTAGGTGTTCGGCGACCCTGGTTAGAAGCTGGCGCTCAGTTCTGCCAACATAGGATGTTCCGCATCCATATTTGTATTCATAGATTACGTTTGATTTGGCGAACGGAGACGTTGGTTGCAAGGCTTATCGTCAGATTGATGGAGTCGCAATGGGCAGTCCGTTTGGTCCAGTTTTGGCCGATATCTTTGTGGCCAAACTGGAAAATCAGATGGCGAGCAAACTGGACAGTTTGGTCCTCTATGAAAGGTATGTTGATGACATACTTGTACTCGCAAGTGACCAGATACAGGCAACAGATTTACTAGACCAAATGAACTGTTTGCACCCAAACATTCGCTACAGTCTAGAAAGTGAAACTAATGGCCAACTGCCGTTTCTGGATATCAACATGATTAAGAGAATGGATGGATCCATTCAACGAGCTATATATCGGAAGAATACATGGACCGGTCAGTACCTACACTTTGACAGCTATGTTCCAGTAGCATATAAAAGAGGATTCGTACGAACGCTATTTGACCGGGTCAGACGGCTTTGCACTAGTGACACCCTTGATGATGAACTCCACCAAATAGAACAGACCTTAGTAGACAACCGTTATCCGGAAGGATTCATAAGGAAGTTCAATATGAGCAATGCACAAAACAATTCTCAACCCACAGTCGCCAAAAAGACAGTAGTTTTACAACTGCCGTTCAAGGGAGACAATGTTGAAGAACGCCTAAGATCAACTGTTGTACGCACGTTCTTTGCCGCGAAACAAGTGATCGTGTACAGAACAGTCCGAGTTCCCACGCCCCCGGTTAAGCAACCAACGTCTCAGTTCGCCAAATCAAACGTAATCTATGAATACAAATATGGATGCGGAGCATCCTATGTTGGCAGAACTGAGCGCCAGCTTCTAACCAGGGTCGCCGAACACCTACCGAAATGGGTTGAACAAACGGTCACACAATCAGGCAGCTCAACAGCAAACACCTTGAAGGAGCCAGCGTCATCGATTGCCAAGCATCACTTGATGACGCAACATGTGATTGACTCATCAAAGTCATTTCGTGTTCTGTTCTCGACTCGAAACAAACGTTTGCTACGATATGCCGGGGCGATTGCGATCAGACACTGTCCCCCTATTTTGTGTGTACAAAAAGAACTGTTTGTGACGTTGATGCTGTCTTGGTAGCAACTGAACTGGTTTTGAACTTTGACCTTTTGTTATTGTCATGTGGTTTGGAATTTTGTACATTTTAACTCGTCTGCAGTAAACACCAGTAGAGATGCAGCGAAATTTGCTCGAGCATAAATCGTGTAATGTCAGTCTTTTGTCTGCTCTATTCAAATTTTCAACGGGAAATGGTTGTTTCAAATTTTGTTTCATATCACTTGACAGCCTGTCAACTTCAATTATTCTGTTTAACTGTTCACAGTGAGATAAATATCAGAATATTTTTGGTTCTATATGAATACGTGAATACCGAAAGTAATCTTGTGGTGAGCAGGAATTTTGGCTGCTTTATCAACTTACGATGTACATATATCTGCTGGTTCACATTTTATTTCACCACCAACTTTATCACTGTCATCATTAAACTCGTCCTCTTCATCTTTCGGTGGCGTTACTGCATTAGTTACCTGCGATGATACGTCATCTTCTACTGCTGGGATGGGAACCATGCGACTCATAGAGTATGTGCCTGCTTACTTTAGGTAAAATGACAATTTGTTGGGCTCAGTGGAGTAAACGTCTTCGCCATTTGGTCCATTTGTATGCGAAGTAAATGCATTTAATGACACGAGACAGTGAAAGTCTTGAGTATCTCACTTGGCTAATGACGCCCGACCTTCATTTATTGATCAGTTGTTTGTCTGCTAGATGTAAACACCTTGGTGTTGAATATTCGAACAATAACATAGCTGTTCTTAGTTGTCATTTCAAATTCCTTATGTTTCTCTTCATCTTGATTGGGGCTTCTTCTCTTCCTCACTGTTATACGTTAGTTAAGCATTAGTACCAGCTACTGTTGTGTTGCTATTCGTGATGATGATGAACTCCCGTAATATATCAAATATGGTGAGATTTGTCTGTTGTATATTCCCAAATACTTGACCGTATGACCTAAATATATGAACACTAACATAATTTATCACTTCATGTTTCGAATATTTTCATCTATCATTTTCCTTACAACTTACAAAGGATTCATGGACGATTCCAGTTTGATTTTCTTAGTAATTTATTGGTCTATGCATTCTTTGATCAGGTGAACAATGATTTTACCTCACAAATATATTTTTGAAATGTTGAAATGAATTATAGCCACTTTATTTAAATGCCTCTACTTTGTGCTAATTAATGCTCACTCTGCAAAACGACGTAGAATCATCAGCCCCTTTTAAAAACGGACGATAGAAATAGATCAGTACAGTAGCCTAAAGCTTGTAGGGAATTAATTACCCCATTAAATACTCTAATTTGTTGTTATTAGTTCATCTCAACTCTGTCTGACTTGTAGTTTCAACTACGTCCGATTTATGCAACATTTTACACACACACTACCAAAAGAAAAGTTATCTCGTACACAGTTTGATGAAAGACTGTATCAGTTCACAAACCTGGTAAGTAACTGTTTGCAGATGTTAACTATTGAGCACGATTCTCTATGGTAGTAGTAACGATAAATATGTTGCCCATACTGTTCTATTGTCATAAAACTAATTGGGTTCAGTTAGGGTTTTTCTACACATTACAACGTTCTTATGATTGAGAAATGTAAAAAACAGATTGCGTTAGACTCGAAGCGCGATCGTTTTGAACTTTGTCATTCATGTATTATCTCTACATTGATATTTGTACCTCAGATGTGGTTCGGCCAACTTGTCTCCGTGTCACTTCGCTGATGCAAACCAAACTTGTAAGTCAGTGCACGTTTACAAAGTATAAAGTATAGGACGGCCGTTCTCAGCCGAACGATCGGGGAACTTTGGTCTCTAAATCATCTGCACAAGATAGATTACACTGAAGGATGTAAATTGTGTGTAGGTCTGCCATCACTAATCTCCTGGTAGAGCCGGAAGGGAAAACGCTGGCTGCGCGCCATTAATATATAATTGTGATCACTAAAACGGAAATGTATAGTCCGTGTCAGTTACATCTTTCGCCTCCAACGTCACGTCGGGTTAAGGTCACCACGAGCGATTGGCTTCACACAAGTGGTATGTGGAATGATCAGGTTTTACCAGTGTTGTGTCAGCTGACAGGCGTGTCAGCTAGCAGTCTCAGAATGGTCGTGCGTTTGCAATCCGTACATCTTCAGCAGACAGTCGATTCATAATGCGAACCGTTCAGCTCTCGAAAATAAACAAACTGGAATAATGGTGATGGTTTATTTTTTTGCAAGTCAGTCGGACGCAAACATAGAGCTGTCGTCTGCTGTTTTGTAAAGCTAGTTGCTATGTTCGATAGTACCTTGGAGTTGTACGGGTTTCATTTGGATTCCCTCAGAACAAGTATTGTTATCCAAGGACGCCGATGGCACAAGTGTTAAGCGGTTAAAGTGGACCACAAAGAAAATCGCTTATTTGCATACAGTACTCGGCCCAGACTGACTCGGTTGCTACAGACGCCAGACGTAGAAAGGACCATTTTGGGCGATGCTGCACTCCAATATTTCTTTCTGCATTTATCCTGCGGCTACTTCGATGTCAAAATATATGCCCTGGTCCTACTACTGAATAGTAGTCGTGTGAGTAGTACATTTCGTTCGCTCATCCTCACTACACAAGTACCACAAGGACCGACATAACTTATTCGTCAAGTGGACTGCTTAATTGCTGATGCTTCTTTCAATTTGGTAACAGATCCCTACGGTAACGTTACAGATAGGTAACCGTTTGAAAAAAATCATCCAGAGTTTGATTTTGACAACAAAATACCCGCCGGTCAGGGGATGTCAGTGACAAGTGTGTTTCCAAGAGTGCTAACAAGGTTACTGATTTTTTCGGTCGACTGTATCAAGTTACGTGTTCAATCCGTCTTGCAAAGAAAACAGTGTAATACTGTCAGACTATCTGTTGAATCCAACGGAAAGTGAATACGGAGCTTCCGAAGTTTAACCGTAAACCAGTGTGGTGCGTTCTTAGCAATGATGTGGACAGTTACTTTTAAAGTAGGTGTTCTAACTAAGCTCAGTGTTCACTTGAACTTTTCCGTCCACCAGAAGACGGGCACATTCAGTGGCCTGGGGAAGTGTGTTAGGGAATTGGGAACCGTACCGCTGGCTGACTTTCGAGCATCTACCGGTGGAGTAAATCTCATATGGCTAATATGATTGGTCATTTTCCACAAGCTCTGAAGAGGAATGTGGCATCCAACGTGTTTGGGTTTGTGACCTACAACGCCAAGTACGACACGCTGAGGTCACGGTTGTTAGGTTTTTATGAACTTGACTTATGTGCATGTTCGAAAAGTTACTGTGGTAGACATGTTTACCTAAATCAAACACGCGTCAACAAATGAATCCCGCCTAAACACAAGCATTTGTTTGAGAAGATCAGAATATGGGGTTTGTTTGGATTGAAGAAACGTTAAACGGAAGGAGAAAATACAGTTATCAGTACAGCTCATTTTGTGGTAGCAAGTTTGATGTATATATAAGACTGTAGCTGGTGTATAGCGTCCATCTCAGGCCCTTTCCAGCCAATAAAGAAAATGACTAGGCTAAACATCGAGGTATAGAAGCTATCTAAACCACAGCAAGAAATGAGTTACAACCACTTCATTTTATAGGTCAGTGAATATACCAACCAAGAAAACGAGAAACCAATTTGAGTGACTCTGAGGCATACAAACAAAATGTTCATCCAAAGTTGTAAGCTGTAGGCCTGATCACACAAACACAACAACAGTGCTTGAAAACGGAACAAAAATAAATTACGATCATACAAATACTGTGCTGTTCATCTGTAGAAATCGCGTAGCTACCAGGATGTGAAGAGGATATCATGGAATCGAGAGACTGCACACAAAATGATTAACAGATTTAGCAATAGCTTATACAGCAAAGGAAGAGAGCTCTGTTGGCTCTGACGACAATAATAACAATAAGTGAAAATAGTCTATCTCAGTGAGGTTTTTCAGTATATTCCTGATAAGGATAATGGCGGTTTGGTTAGTACATCGTTAACAAATCCTACAGATTATCACAACTTCCGTATTCACCGAGTGCCTTTTGCGAAAAAAGCATAGAATAGAGTCTCTTGTTTGTTTCACTTAATCGAATCTGGAGTTAAAAAATTCGCTTTATATACACGTGAGGAGTGCGGATTGTCTACATATTAGGAGCGATCTAAATAACTCAACTAAACTCTCAGGCCCATTCGCTTGTAGACAATATTCACGTTGCTGGAGCGTCCGGACTAGATCACGATAGCTGTTTCGTCAACTCCTGTGAATAACTCCGTGAGTAAGATTTCCGAATCATCATTACTAATAAACAGCGTACTGGTCTAGCATTCACAGAACCCAGATTCGTTGATTATTTTAAAAGTAGACCAGCAGAATGTAGAAGGGGCTGTGAACTTTGAATTGCGTTGAAAGTATAAAGCAACAATAAACACATGGATAAACTTTTCAATTGGAACCTTGATATACAAACCCATGACGCATCTGTGATAATTATTTGGCTCCTGTTGAACAGATGGTGCTCCGAACAGCCTTTTACTCCCCTAACTCAGTCATACATATTTAGCGATGCTGAAAGGCTAATTATTAAAATTCCTTTACTACATACCATGCAGACGACACCGAACAATAATACCCGTTACTAGCTTGTTATGTTATGCCGTCACATAATAATGATTCGTACAATTATCTTGGTAAGCATATATATTTTTTCCGATTAAACAGAAAAACGGCGAAAAACTCAGCTTCAACGATGTTCTTGGAGAAATTAGGAAATCGGTGAGTACAGATGGCAAATCAACAGCCTTTAAACAAAAAGCATCACCCTCTACTGAGCCCGTTTATCAAAACCGTAAGCATATGGATATCGTAGGGTGTTAGTAATTCGATTTGCGTCGTCTGTTGCCTACCAACAGTATTAAAAAACTATATTAAGAAGGTATGATAACAAGCCGAAGTATTAACGTCCCGCCACATTTGTCTTCCTGTTGGTTTCTAAGCATTCCGTATGTTGCATTTACTGTTGTCGCCCCCAGCCATCCTTATGAATGAGATATAGCATACGGAACAAATTGCGTACCACCGTACCTAGCTTAGTAGGAGATTGTGAAAAGACTTCCTATGTTAGTTCTTGTTTATTTCATTTCAGACCAAATCAATGTTACCCTTAACTTTTCAGTGTCTGAGTCAATGCAGAACGCTCCACGAAGCTTTTCGCAAATTGGATACCAATCATCATGGCAGTCTTACCATTGAGCAAATCGGAGACCTTCTTCGGACACGTGGAATTTATCTGTCAGAAGATGATCTGTATCACCTACTGACAACTTTCGATTCGTGTATGAGCGGCCGCATCAATTTCGGGGAATTCAAACAAACGACCCTAAAAGCGTTCAAACCGAGCGCCTGATCCATTTTAATTTCATGATGAAGTTTACGTTTGTCGAACCGTGTGTGCAAATTCAGGCTCAAATGTATGCTAGCTCCTCACTGGATTTTGCTAGAAAACGACCACAGTCCAGGTTATTCGCTTGTTTTCGTAGAGTACACCTACACACTTGTCCTGTTGAAAGACAGACAAGAAACATTTTTCGTGTATATCTTCTTGAGTAAGCAGAGATTTCCGAAACATTGACGAGCAATCTGCTAGGAATTTTCTTATGATAAACTGACTGCTCTCTGAAGACTCTAAATTTCTGCAGCAAAGCACCACGAGGGTTTGTTAGAATTTAGTGATGATAGAAAAACTTGACGAACGAGGTAATGATTTTGGCATATACTAGACACTTAAAAATTTGTTTCCAATTTATCGACGAAAATAATTTTACTGATGCATTAAATCAAGCAGAACAATTGTAACTTTATTACTGGTTGTTAGCTTATGCAGTGAATCCTGTCACAGCTGCCTGCCATTATAAGAGCCCTTCTCCGGCAGCAAACATTCTGGTATAAAACAGTGAAAATTCTGCATAAAATGCACTAATAAACCCAATAAACCCTACAGATACACCTTAACGATTTGCAAACACCCCTCCGATATTAATTTCTGGCATATTTTCCTCGGGTTGTTTATCACATTTCAAATGTGCTCATATTGCGGTCAATTCCACAAAAAGTTAACGCTCGAACTTCAATTCAAATCCTGTCATCTTACTGTTGGCTTCTATTAGCGATCCAAACTAATTGAGCAGTTCCGGAAAATACCTTAAAACTCCTCTCCAACCGATTTCAAAGACGCAACTGAGCTTTGGGTTGGGCCGCGAAAATACGGACTGATAGCTGTTTATGCTACCAGTCAGTTGGTTGGAGGATGTACGATAGTACAAACTGTCTTTACCTTAAGTTACTTTACCTGGACATTTATAGAACCAACCGATCCGACAAGGTTGCGGTAAACTGCTGGATCCATTTGAAATTTCACCATCTTACTGAGACAGTGTCACATGCTAGAAACCATTCTTACATGATTGGCTCACAAGATAAGCTGTGGTTGAAGCTCTGCACGTCAAGATCTTTCGTAAGCCAGCCAAGGTCATTTAGCTTTCATAGGAAAACGACAATTGGTCCTTCGGGTATAGTCACATTATAAGCTAGGTAACCGGTAACCTTAAGGTTCATTGAACGCAGCAAGTGAATTTCTCAAATAGGAGGGCTGAAGTACGAAAAAGACAATAGAGTGCTCTGGATTGAAACGAAGAAAGGGATATACATTTGTTAGATCGGAATCGGACAGACAGTCTAGCGCTTACACAATCACGCAATCATGCGTCCTAACTTATGTCAGATAAGTCATGCAACAAACTAACCGATCACGTGTACAAGTACTTACCGATTCGCCAGTTAGTTATTGATCGCTCGCCTTTGGTTATTCATCCTTTATATGCCTGTACCACGGAACCAATCGATACACTCTGTACCTGTGTCTTACCAACTCGTGTTTTTCTTACCCGAGGGAGGCGATTTGACAAAATTCATATGCGAACACCTGTAGGTACGTTAAAAGCGTATTAATACGTGCAGCAAACTACACTGCTATCCATTTCGGAGATTTCAGAGCAGATCTGACAAAGTGAATACCTACTTTGATAGGCTATTTTGAAGCACTCAACACCTGCTACATTTTACTAACGGTGATCACATTAATTTTTTATGCTGTTTATACATTCTTCATTAATTCGATCCGATTCACTACGATCGTGGACTTAAAACAAGCTAAGAAGAGAGAATATCCACAGATGGTGATACCTGTCACGCAATTGTTCAACAAACGAGCAAACTGTTGCTATTTTGAATGTAAAACGGAATCCGATTTGATTTCGAAAACTATGGATGTTCACTATGGCTTAGTCTGATTTAATAAAAGGATGATTGTTAACTAAGTGAAATTGAGCAAAGTAGGCCCAAATTTGAATACCTCACGATGCACCAGCTGTTTGTATCTAATAGCAAATCCTATTGACGATCGTCTACAGAAGGCCAACGATCAACTGTACCAACACCTCCTCTCACTGTCCACCCTATTTTTCTATACGCAATGGTAATCACTTCACAAGGTACATCGCCTTTGATGATTTTGCATTGAAGGCGAGGTGACAGGTGATGAGACAGGTAAATGTTTGATATCAATCATATGTTTATGATAATGGTCAACATGAATTTGCAATTAGCTGTTACTTTCATACGCGAAATCATGTTAATACAGACTAAGTAAGAAATCGTCTCACAATTTCATTTTCAAACCATTCCAAAGTGAAATGCAAATGGTCTCCGTCGACTTGCAGAAAATGCAGTCTTTTGGTTTCGTCCAATTGTTTGAGCCCCAACCGATCCTATAATTTGCGAACAAAATGGAGTAGGTTGTCATTGATGAAGCATTCAGCCTCAAATGTATAAACTTATCAACAAACGCTACATGAACCATTAGTCAGCTGTTCGTCCTGGGAGCAATCGGTTAAAAACTTAGGCAGGTGCTCAGGACGCTGTGGTTGCCAGTTATAAACTAAGCCTTGAAAGTTGAATAAAACTTAAAAAAGAAACTAAACATCATCCATTCACAAGCCACAATTCAAAAGTAAACATAGCCTCAGCATAAATTACCTTAGACTTCCAATAAAAAATTGAAATGCTCAGTAACTTGAACGCTAACAATACAGTAGAGGAGCTTCGAAAGGAAAGTGGGTACATGGGAGATTATCATAATTACCTTTGTCAATTTTCAAACACTTTGTGCACCCATACGAAGGATTAAGTAATATATGAATTTACCGGTGACGTAATATGTATCATATATGTTTCATTTTAGGCCTTAATTACTCGGTATCCGTGTGTTATGTCAAACGGTCGATCATAGCCAAGTTCCCCTACTGCAGGCATTACTTGCCAGACGCTACAACACACTCCCATATTATTAAGGATACATCATTTTAGACAACGAAGTGGATACTGACAGTTAGCATCGGGTAGTCTGCTCGGGTTTGACATTAATAGAACACTGCTGCTCCTTGCAACCTCCACATACTTATACATATCCACTCACTCACAATGAATATGGCAATCACCTATCATTGTTTGCTTAAATCCACGGTACCAAGCGATTACATGACCTTCGCTGAATACTGTCAGACTAAAAACAATTCCGTCAAATCTTGTATCGTGGGCGATAAAACCTAAAACCTTGATTAGGATTTCGAATGTGAAAGACATAAATAAACGGGTTACACAACGATAGCCTCAAATGTCCTCCGAAATTCTAGACTGGGAAATTAGCCAGAGGTTATGAGTGCGGTTAGGCTTACAGGATGCCACAGATATTCTTTCAGCAACGATGATGGTGCCTTAATCCATGCCTGTACTAATATCTGGTCGAGCAGACCTCTCCTGGTTGCACCTCTATTGGTTCTAACTACAGCGCTTTACTAAAGATTTATCTGTTTGAACTACTTTTTGAAGAGAATGACCGGATATATAATGCTGTCTATTCTGGTGACCACCGGTGAAACCTGGCACCGGTCTTCAATTTATCTCACAATAAACACCACTTGATCGTCTAGTCGTATTTCAATGCAGCAGCGTGTAGACCACTTTGGCAAACTGAGTCCCACAAGTACGAAATTGACGACGCCTTTGTATCTGAGCGTGATACTTTCGAGAGTATTGCAGCGGTTGAAACGCGTACCTATCACAGAACGCGGAGATGCAACTCTCCTTCGGTAGCACAGAAAACCGGAACATTGCCAATCTCGGAGCAAATCCATATTGGTTACGTTTTCTTCCAATGATGCTCAGTGTCTGGTATATAGTGTTCTGTCAATTGAATTGGTGATGAACATTTAAGCCTATGCGAAGTTCGATTAAGTGGATAGTCACTGGTATTCTTCGAAGGTCATCATGACGACCATTAGTGATGGACGTGTGCAACTATGTAAACCTTTAACAATGGGGTGAGCTAGAACAGTACGTAGTTCGTGTCTTGTTAAAGCGCGTCAGCGGATAAAAATCGCTGCAATAAAGCTTTTGTCCAGGATTGCATAAGAATGCTAAATGAAAAAGTTAGAGTTATTGTAATTGTAATCGTTGTACGCACTGCAGAAAATGTATTGTTATCTTTATATAAGTTATGAACTAAACAAATATCATCAGTATTAGAAACAGAATCTAAATAAAAACTCATCTGATGTTCAATATTAGGACCTGTAATCCATATGATAACCGAAAATGAGTTGTGTTGCTTATGTAACTATCGGTTATCAGGTAACACAACCCACCTATTGAAATGTCACCGAAAAGAGTTCTCACGAAGTTGACGTTACCCTGTTACACAAACTCTGGTAGCATTAAATACTTCCGAAATGGAAGAATATTATAATCTAGCGACGCCAAGAACCGTTTGCCTCTAGACTGTGTAGTCTCTGCCGGTCAAACGGAGCCTATTTCCAGTCGTGTAGCCATGGGTTCGAACCTGGTGTTGATGAACCATTCCTATTTGTGTTTGGACCGCCTGACAACATTCAGTCTACATACCACATGGTTAATCGCCTGACAGACAACATCAAATGGAGGAAACGCTGAACAGCTTAAATTACCCCGTAGTCATTTTTTTACACTCATCCCCGCGAGTAGTTCATTCTGTCCGATAGACAATTGAAGATTAGACTGCCGTGGATCGAACGCTACTTTCAATTGATGGTGGCAGTTGAAATCAAACAGGTCGGCTTTGGACGATCGTCTTAGAAAAGAAGTACTAGATTTACGTTTTCCCGGCTGGTTTGGGCCTATTTTAGCGCATATCTCGGCCATAATCCGGATTTGAGTTCCGAAAAATGTCCTGACGACATAGTCGTGTTGGCCACTGCGCCATTGACGTCAGAGTTGGTATGACTGACAAATTATTCTCGAAATCCCAATCACATTTGTCTATGATTAACACTGGAGTTTTCCAATCATCGTGAGTGGCACCACAGTTTCTGTATTGTCAAAACCAATCGGCAACACCATGCTCAGGCCCCATGAGTCACACTGAGATAATTTAAGTGACTGAATGTCGTCAACAGCACTTTACTCACCTTTAACCTGTTGGAGCTTGGAATGACTCAAAGCGTCTGACTGAGAACGTGATCTGAATAAGATAGCTGTCATTAACTTTGAGTTACCTATATTTTATATTCATTAAATGGTTTATTTTTAAAGTTTGTGTGCTATACTTATTAATAATTGAGAAATGCAGTTCTGCAGGTCAATTAACAATTGGTTGTAAATGCCTTCTAAAGCTCCCTGATGGATACAAACAATTTGCAGGTAGGTCACATTCGCATGCTTTTTACTAAGAAGCAAATATTTCCTTAGGCATGAGAAAGGTGCTCACGGTTCATGGGATCTCTCTGAATGATAGCACTCTGGTCGATTTGCTTCAACAACATAACCGCACACTCTAAGCCAATGAAAACCCTCAAAGTGATGCTTCATCAATGGAAACTCTTACGATTTTCCTGCAACTCCGAAAACTGATGGAAATTTGACGTAGTGATATCATCAGGACAACAGTTACAAGCTGCTCAGTCACATGAAACTGCTGATGCGTAGGTTCGTTTCACTCCAAATTATACGGTGGCTATGTTTTTTGTCGCAGCCATGTCAGCAAACAGTTGTTAAACCAACATCCACTTCTGGCCTAACTCTGTCTAACCCTCACCTGTTTTCGAATATTGATCCATCGTGCTGCCCAAGCGTTTCGACTACATTTCTAGCAACCCACGACATGTAAGTTAGCAGATGCAGACGGAAAGCTTTTGATAGAATTCGACCACTCAAGTCTCTAGGCCAAGATGTCAGCGTGTGATCAACACTGACAAGGGTGTACCTTGACGTCTGATGACGACCAGTGCGAAATTGAGTTATCAAGTCACTAAAATTGAAGCTGATTTGCATAAGGGTACGCTGATCTGCTTATTCATTACAAGGTGTGTGCATTTCCTGGCTGCGAGTTAGGCCATTTCAGTTGCACAGTTAAGCCTACAGCGTGCCTTTGATTAACTTTACAAAATGACCAGTATGATCGTTTTCCGTATAGACATTTTGAAGTACTCTACTTCGCAAACTGCAGGTCGTCGGGCAATGAAGTTCAAAAGCATTCAAGAGAACATTACGACGAAAACGTTTACCACAAACTAAATTGATCTAAACGACTGATGGTTGTTCACTGGAGGTATAATTTGAAAAGGTAGTCAGAGTTACAACCCGGTTGTTCTAACGGCAAGTACTTGTTGAAGAAGCAGGTTAACCGATATGGTAAATCTGCCGTCATATTCCGTTTGAAGTAATTCACAGTTCCATTTACACAAAAATGAATAAACCGTATTCATTGTGTTTACTGGAAGTTACTGTTTTTTTAAAGTGATCTGAAGAATATATATAACGGTAAGCAGCTAGCTTCGTGCGTCCACCAGTTCAGAACTCCTTGTATTACCTTGGGCGCGACTAATTATTTGGCTGAAATTCAGTTCTTGTCACTTATGAAATTGTGACTGGCGTGAATCCAGAGCTCTCTGAATAATGGATTAAATCCATGTCTTAACTTGCAACAAATAAAGCATGACAGTCAACTGTTTTGGGCGTAAGTGCCGACGACTGATCAATGAGGCTTCACAATAGAACACTATCTTAATTTTTAAAAAGTACCGTTTAGATAAAGCAAACTGTTTCTTCGGTAAAAGTGTCTGTTCATTGCATCAATTCGAATACACGATGTAACGTTATTCTGTCAGAATATCCAAAGTAATTACACATGCATGGTTGATTCTAAGGTCTTAATGGGATCGCTGTTCGCACAGTGAAGTGTATGGTCCATTGTTCCGTTCGTAATCAAGGCCAGGTTAAGAAGGAAAACGCGAAAAAGATTGTATTCTAGAAAATGTGCTCTGGTTGTCATTCCCGTCAGAATTTCCAAGTAATGAGTCAATTGTGGTTTTTCTCTGTGTGGTCTCCAGTAGAATGGCCATTAAATTATATTGCAACTCTGTCACTTATGTAGAAAATTTCAAGTTATCTGACCCCGAAACAAAACTTCGAAAATTCTATGCGCACTCACATTTGCAACAGCTCATTTTCGACAAACATTGCTTATATATCTACGGTTCGACGTGGAGTCGTCCGGAAGGGGTAATATCACGTCTAAATAAGCTCTAAATTAAGTTCATTAGTCAGGTGTAGATCAAATTTCGGCTTGCCGCGATGATGTGTAGTGAATCTAGGTATTTCGGTTATCCCTTTGGAATCTACGCAAAATTGGTTTGGCTTTGTTAAAAGAGAGATTGCAGTACCTTCTGAGAGTAACCAGATCTACTTCAGTGGAAAAAACGGAGGTGCAAGACTAAGAGTGTAGCCTCTGATTGAAAAATGCGTTGTGGTCAAATCAATGACGTCTTTGACTTGTTTTGTGTTTTAAATGCCCAGCAGGCTGTAGAAAAAGTTCAAAACTAGAGCCCGGAACAAATTCCAAAGTTTAAAAACGATAAAATTGTCAGTTAGGTTGATTACTTAAGCATCATTTTCTCGCTTACGGGACGATCATGGCGTTTTCAAGCTTGTTCGCGAAACAACAACATTGCGGATTCTAAGACGTTTGACTAAATTTTTACAGTTGTGAATGAACGACATCGGCTTAGGACCAAACACTTTTGATTGCAGAGAGTTGACCAACGGATAACACTTATCGTGAAAACCAATTTGTGTATGCATTTTAGGATGTTCTTTTATTTTCAAGTCAGTTACAGATTTACAGTTTTACGTTCGTGACTGAAGAGAGTAAACTAAATGTTAACATCTGGCGATATATGTCTTCTATCGTTATTGGTGAACTGGATAAAGAGAATTCGGTGTTTAAAAGTTACTGATTTATTACTTATGAACGTGTGTGAAACAGATTCATACTGTTTTTTACGTCTCCTGAGCAATAATTATTTAAGTCCTAATATTCGAATACACTTTTTCTCTTGATATTTTTAAACTACTGTATTATCAATTATTGTATTAAGAACACCATGAATAATTGCAGTGATATTTAAGTCGGCTGAACTACTGTAAATGGTTTGGCAAACCTTTTGTTTAAAAGTAACTCTTGAAATCGTTTATACCACTCTACTCAGTGCACGGATGTAAACATACTTACTTCTTTGTATAACTTCGTTTCTTGAAGCGTTTGAAATGTTTCTGTCGTCATTGGAACATAGAATCCAAACCACTAAAAAAATGATTAGTCCAATGGGAATTAATTGGTTAATTTGGCCGAGCTGGACATTTTGTAAATAGCCTGAATGCGCATCATTATTGTTAATGTGGAGAGTAATTTAAACCTTCATGTCACTTAAGAGTTAAAATATGATGATTCGTTATGTGGTTACGTACTATACAATATTCATTCTGATTACCACCTGGTTCAGTAATCAGTCTCACTGCTGCGGCTACCACTTACGCCAAATTAAGAACGTGGACGATTGTGGAGTTTCTGCAGCGAATTATCAGAAAGTCTTGTCAGTACACGCCTTCCAAGGAGGTACATATTTTTGTTCTCTGTGGTCTTAAGATTTGTCTGCGTCAACGCTGTTGTCGGGGTGAACGACGGCTCGAGCTAGGTGACTGCGGGGCATATAGCCTTCACGAGAAGATGACTAAATGAGGCGTGAGGCGATGCAGTTTCAGAATGCTTACATTTAAATGACAAAGCCAGCAACAGTTAAAGAGTTTACCCATGAACGGGTTTTTAAAATCACTTTACTCGTTATTTCAAGTGTGAATTTGACAATTACCAAAAGGCAATGCACAAATAATGTAATTAATTGTCGTTCGCTCATGCTCATTGATGTTGACCTAAAACCGGTGTTTTCCATCATTATGTATTTCACCTATTTCCGGTTGGGGCCAAAATAACTGCAGTGTCGTAAGTGTTCAATGCTTCCCATTCTGCGGAATTTAGTGTGCATGCACACATGCGAACTCTGCTCCGAACCATGTCTATAATTACTGAATGGACAGTTGAATTTGTGTGACTCGCTAGCAAATACGACTGGGTGGTTAAGCGAGAGAAATTAGCCCTTTGATTTGTGTCTGCTTGTCCCGTCATTAGAAATAACTACATTAGCCGACTCAACAGTGGGAAATGATACATGTGATTAGTTTTCGACGGGTTACCAGCGCTGAGAGATGTACCAAGATAAACCTCTCTCATACTGGAGTCGACAGAGCTGTTCTGCAATTTCATCGTTTATTCCTTATAAGTGTAAACATACTCTCCTTGGGATTACGCAATTTGACATGTCCATTCGTATCTTATTTCATTCACGTTGAGTTATTGTTACTTGAAACAGTCTGCAAAAATATAAACTGTGGTGTAAACTGATGTAACCGAATTTGGCTTGGTTACAGACAGTCTGAAAACCAATGGAAACGGACACTTCAGTACACGAACTTTATCATCGGTTGTCAACTCAAAATGAACAGTGGGACAGAAACACGAGGCCCTCCAGTAGACCGTGCACCCGTTATCAGCCGTTATCCATTAGAATTCATAAAATAGCATTACTGGCTGAGCCAAAGTCAAACAATATGTATGGCATTGTTATTCAGCACTGACCTCACCATGTCTATTTGGGCCCAGCGGGTCATCCTGAACAGCACAGTAAAGTGTTTCCACCAGTCGACTGTGCGTTCGCCCGTGTGCATTCGCGATGATAGACGGACTGTTTACGGGATTTGGCGCTGTCGTGTTTATACGGTCAAAGTCAACTAGTTGGACGTTGGCATATTTGCAGGACACATAAGCTGGATTGACAATGTGACGAAATTTTGCATCGACCTGGGCAACTGTGCATATGAGGCGAATGATCATCTCTGATAAGCGACCTAATATAAACTGCCTTCCTGGGCAGTGAAGTGTTTGAAACTATGCCTGAGATTTGGCCCACTGGAACTGTTTAATAATGAATATGAGAAAGCTGACTGTAGTATAGTCTGTTTATAAGCGTTAGTTCCGAATATAGTGTGTCGTAGTCGTGACCCTTTATTAATAAGACCAACTCTAACCTCATAATTCGACCCATCAAGAGTTTTGCGTTGTAAACTCTAACTATTAGTTTCAAATCTGATGACAAAGAAATTTAACCTATTCAGTTAACTAATAGGAATCAACCAAGATGGAGTAATTTTCACTAGTCACCTCATCTTGTTTAATTCGTATACGTTCAATATTTTAGTGATCTGGTTCCCACGTGATAATTCGTTCAGACCAAGTTATGCGTGGTTGCTGTCCGAAAAATGTAACGGAGAAAAGTGTAATCTAACATAACTCAGCATAAGAACAGTGACACCAACAAACAGATAGAGAGGTAGACTGCAGGCAAACAGAGAACGAACTATACCTTATCCAGATTAGGATGTCTCGGTGTCAATTTAATATGCTCCATGTAACCGGTTCTAGGCAAGTTAACTTAGTGTATTGTTCAACTGGCGGGACCGCTTCATCTCACTGGATAAGAGCCAAACAATCTCCCTGTTTGAAGTTGAATATCATCCAAAGTGGTGGCAGCTTTCGCATTTCCATAGACTTTCCAGTCAACCCCTCTTGAAAAGAAGCACTAAACTCGAGTTCCACTCTCATTAGAGCTCGCCAGCAGTGCATATTCTTGTCATGGCCAGGACTAGAACTCCGGCCACGTTTTCATGTCTGGTGATTCTTTTGGAAAGGGGCCAACTGGAAAATCTGTGGGAATGCGACAAATGCGATCAATTGTGGGTGATGTTCAATCTATATGAAGACCAAAATCCCCTACTACTCATCAGTAATCAAAGTGCCGCACAACAAGTCAATGATTTCTGTGATTTCAACTTGGAGAGAAGTCCTAGTCGAGGGGTCATCGATTGGAGTTAACAGACAGTAACTGTGTGTCCTCTCGAGGCGATCGGGCAACCTGATCATTAATCACAGGCAAAAGCGGTTTAGCTTTCACATATGGTAATTCGGTCGTGCCTTATGTGAGGTCAGTGGCGCAGTGGTCAACACGGTTGTCTCATGAACCGCGTGGCCGGAGTTCTAGCCTCGGTAATGGCAAGGATATGCGCTACTGACGAGCCCAAACAAGAGCGAAACCCGGATCCAGTGTTTTTTTCGAAAGGGACCGATTAGAAAGTCTATGGGAATGTGATGGCTGTGATCAGTTGTGGGTGATGTTCAACTTGAAATTAACCTAATCCCCGACTACTCATCAGTAATCTCTCTGTTCTTCAGCCTACTCGTGGGAGCATTAGCCATGCGACCCCAGTCGTCGTTGAAATGAAGCTAATCCAATTGGGGCCTATAAAATTTACAACATGACATCTTGAACTGGGAAAGGTGTAGTCACCCCAGGGCTAACCATACGTGGCACTTATACTTACTGTTCGCACAGTCCCACAGTAGTCAGCATGTGAAAATTCACTATGCTTGTAAGAAGCGTGTTACATCCCTTACTCGGCACGGTTCTCTCAGTACACACAAGTATCAGCATGTTATTCACTCACGATGCGAATGTTTTGTGTCTATTCAAACCAAACAGTGTTTGCAACACTGGCATCTTTGTCACAACGAAGTAGATTTCCAGAGGACAGAGTATTTGAATCTGGACAACATTTTTGAACAATCCGTCTACACTCGATCATGCCAATGCTATAAGTTGCTTTCATCACGGTATCCGTACATAGATGAAATGGTCTCCTAAGACTTGCTGACAATGCTCAGTAAAAAGCTGGATTTTTTCCAACAGATATTCCAGGCATACAGTGCACATCACGGTGCTGCACCCTTCCGTTGGAGCCAAACCGACAAGCGTATATCAACCAGACTAAGGTTATCCAGTTATCTTCCCATTTATGCACATAGTTCATCTGTAAAGCACAAAAACATATCAGTATCGGTAACCGTTTTCTCTAAAACAGCACACTGTTATCTCAGGCACAGTTGATCAGTGTGATCGGGTTCCGGCGTGATACTTAGTCTAGTCCAGTTAATGCACGGCATTTTTCAGGACAATGCAGGTCTACAGGAGATAAAGCACATCAATTTGCACAACATTTTCGAACGAGCTGTCCATGCCGGTCTCAATAAAGCGATTTGCCTCCATCACAGATAAAATGTTCAAATAAGACAGGTTGACAAGAGGTGGAACGGCGTACCTCAATAACAAGCCCACAAAACTGGGAAATATCATGCGTGGCCTAGTGTTTTGAGAACACGGTCGTAAAACTTCACGACAGGGCCAACAAATGGCGTGATAAACCTAAAAACAGCATGATGTGCTTCTGATTCAATGTGAGGGTCGTTAGTTTTTGATGAGTCCTTTAGTTGTAAATCCGTTTTGTTCACGAACGCAACATTTTATTCTTTCATCGGTCAGTGAAAAGATTATCGTGATAGCACAATCTGTCAAGAAAATACCACATTTTCAGTTTATTCCCCCGCAGTCATCGACGCGGCGTTGCCTTCCAAACCCCGGAACGTTTACATAGGCCTGTGCCAGCCAGCTAATCTGGCTGTGGTTTTGACGTTGCGTTGTGCCCGTTCGTTCACCCGACCCGGTTAGCATCGTGACCATTGTGCAAGCCATTTGGATTTTGTTGCCGGGTTCCTACATCAGGGACGCAGTGTGTCCGTACCGATCGACGGTAGCTTTAACACTGTGTTGCACTGAAACATGTGGATACGAAGCTTAACTTTTTAACACTGCTCATAAGGCGAACAAGGACGATCGGCTTCGAACATGTTTGGTGGGTTGATGGCATACAGGATCAGTTAATCGTTGTGACCGATAAGTGACGGTAACATCGTGTCCGGACTTCATGGCAGCTTAGGGAAAAGCTCCATACATACCAGCTGCACTATTTCAACGTCTAGTGTATTAACAGTGAAAACAGTTTTGATCAGCCTAGCAACACAGTTCGATTTAGACTAGATGAGAATGTTATTCGGTAACTTCACACAGGACCCCTCATAATCGCCGCATGGAAGTTCTGGTAAGCAGCTTTGCACACGGGTTGATCGGTTACCTGTATGACTTGACTCTCGCGTATTCACAGTGTACGCAAACACAGAATTACTCGGTCGAGGCCGCAACTGCAAGTCCTGTGATCATGTGTGTACTTCGATATTGCTTGAACACTGAACTTGCTATTCCCTTTTTGTTGTGTGTTTTACAAATGAATAGAGGCCGTTATTATTCGGAGCACACCTACAATTATTGTCGTCATTTTCGTTCAACATGTTCCGGACACTGTTTCTCCAGACAACCAGTTTCATCCACAAGGACGTCCTGTTGCAATGCTAGCTGTATTCAAAACGCTCGAATATAGCATTATTCCCGGTCGAACGGAGGAACACATCCAAACACTCTCTGGAAAAGTGACATTGAAAAGAACAACCAAGGAGGTTCCCGAGGATTTTCCTCTCAAATTACCGGAAAATCTTCAGTGGAAGCTTGAGTAGATCGAACTGTGTACAGTTTTAGGTTTGATGAAACCCTTAACACATTCGATGCGGACAGTCAGTTACCAGTCGAAGCATCAGGTGCAACAAGTGACATGGTGCACGACGAAGATTTTCCATAACGGAAGAATTCTACATCAAACAGCGATTCTAATAGACCTTTAGAGACCTACTTCGCCTATGTGGTAAGATAAGCTACAGATTTCTTGTACGCTGCAAATCTTGGATTCATCGTGTCAACCGAGAGAAGTAACGTCCACAGTAAACGGCAAACGAAGACTTACACATGACACTTATCGATGAGGGAAGCGCAACAGACAATTCGTGCAGCTTGGCAAAATAAGGGCAATCCTCTAGATATATAAAGATTAAGAGTTCTAAAAAATCAGACTATAGGGTGACCGTGCCAAGCTGACGACCTAAATCAGTCCGTCCATCGTTTAAAGATCGCCTCATTTTTATGGAACTGTCTTGTCCCTTTGGGTGCTATTTATACGATAATACGATATGAGTAATTCTTTTATAAACACAATGTGTGATGTGCGTTAAAGTTATCACGCGAAGCAGCTAGCTATCCTCTTCTTTGCTAGTTGTCCCCTATCGTGATGGCCTGTACTTCAATCTTCATTCTCTCCTATACACACAATTTACAAGCTAATCAATGTTACAGCTTTATTCCCTGGGCTCTGCCTCTTAGGCGACTGCCTCAAGACATGTTTGTACAGAATGAATTGACCCAGGTTTATTTTACCTGGCTATATATGGCGTAAATTTTACCGAGAAGGATGTGTTGTATATCCGGTATTATCATCCTGGAAAGCACACTTCATTGTCTGGCCAAGTTGCCTGAGTTTTGTTGGAACCCTTCAGGCACATAAGGAAACTGACTTGTCCACTTTCGGGTATTCAGCCCCGTTGCCCAGGTTGATGTAATCACCCTGTGGTTTCGCCCACGTTATCATCTAATCAGACTGGTCTCAATAAACTGTTTCTTCAGACGATTGTTCCCATCGCTGTTCCCAATTAACGACACTGAACGCAGAATCCAGTCAAGCCAAACCTCCGAGTTCTATCAGCTGGGTCCCTTATAAATTAGTGAATCCGCCTTTTGACTAGTTGAATTCATTGATCAACAGTGATATTGGTGGATTCCACCGTAAGCTGCCTCAGAAATTCCACCGGAGTCACACGGCGGATTCCGCATTGCATAGTAGAACTGCTAGATAATTCATTCAATATCTGAAATTTCTGAGTTTCCAGTATGGCTTCGTAGTTCGTCGGGTAGATAATTTTCTTAAAGTTGCTACTCTTTTCACTGATTTGTGTCCGGCTGGAGTCAAGAACCTTCACAATGATGTCCCTTTTAAATTATCGAGATCTTCTTTTCTCGGCACATTTAACTGTAGCATGCTACGTGCATACCCCAGTGGACCCAAGAACAGCAGACAATGAACGTAACCTTGTGTACATACTCATCTTGCCTACCGAACAACCAGGATTTTCTCAGTGTCGTTTCACCAAACTTTTTCTGAAATTGTGGAGTGGTTGGCTGATCCTCTTATGTGTTCAAAAGGAAGTGACAGACCCATGGTCTCTGTATGACTCCCTGTGTCTTTCCACGATATCAGCCTCCATTAACTCGGTTCTTTCTGCGATCGTTTTGAGCAATGGTAACAAGTTACCAGCCTATCAGCACAACACCGTCAGCATAAAATAACTCCCATGGCATATCAGTTTTGGAACTATTTGGGGCATAAATGTGGTATCCACTTGGTGAGGGCTGTACAGGAGATGAAGGAGGATCGCCGATGACGGATTTTTGCGTTTCGGTTATTGTGTAGAGAAGGAATCTTATATGAGCTATAACTTGGTGAGTGAATCTCCGACACGTGGATAACTGTTGAGCCAGTCTCCGGGTAGATGCTCGTGAGTGTTTTCTTCCGTTCACGGGGCCTGTTTTGAGGAAGCACGGTTTGACTTACAATACCGTTGCAGCAACGGGTTTCCTTTTCTCCGGATGAGCGCTCTAGAACTCATCAGGTCTGCAGCGGACTCAAACGAGAAAAATTCAGTGGAACCAGGTCAGCTTTATCGGCATCCGTAAGCTCCATATGCAATGTTGCAATTAAGCAACAGTTTCCAGCCTTGGAATGATAGTGGGACAAACTCAATCTGATAACAGAGTCCGTCAATGGATAGCGCACCAACTGACAGCCGAGACCTACTGCATTTCATGTAATCAGGTGGTACGGGTTGCATCGTGTGACGTTAGATCTAGTAACTAATCTGCTGACGAAGATGATAGAGTTTTCTGCGAACGTTTACGGGCAGGAACATGCGCACAGATGATCGCCTAACGTAAGCGTCCTACTGTGTTGTTAAAATTGTCCCACCGAGTTCAGACAAAGGATAAATGGAATTATCATATCCAGTGTCTGCCACTGGTTCGGTCATCACAGGACATGTGAAGGAATTGCAACCGGTCGTAACATCTCATTGGTCCATCAAAGGAATCCGTGTCTTTATTGGGTTTGTTTCATCGTGCGTCCTAGACGGACGTATAACTTAAACAAGTTGGCGAAAATTGTGTACTGAAAGGAGTTTTAACCAAATTGTTCCTGCTTGTTTTATCCCGTCTTTAATCGTACCGACTCGTTACAGCATTTTATTGAGGAAGGTCGTGCAGTGTTCATCTTTTGCCCGAGAAAGATATCAGCTCGTGTTGAGTTTTAAAAAATCCTCCTACATCACTCCAGCTATGTAGCCTTCAAAAAGTCGGTTTTCAGTCTTAACGCTTAGTAGCTAGAGTGGGTAATACCCTCAATAAATGCTACGTGGATGAGGTAGTGTTTTTGGTATTATGTTTCAGTCAACTGATTTAGAGAGCTAAGGTCACGCAAGGTTCACCTTGCATTGGACAACTGAATGATTTTGTGGTCAAACTGTATCCATTCCGTTATCGGCCAGCAACTGTAGCTCCATCTCAGAAATCCGGTGATCATTGCAAATTCGAACGTCTTTTTGCTCCAACTGATCAGTTTATACGCATGGAGTGGAGCGAATCAGTCTTTAACGGTTTACATTTTAATAAACCGTACGGAGTCTTCTGTTCCTGGATAATTTTCTTCACATACGGTGAGTGAGTGATGACCTTTGTAAATGAATTGGATTGCACAACCCATAAACCAGCTATGTGAAAAGATTGAATTACGTGATATTGCCAGCACAGTCTAATAAATGCGATCAAAATTTTGGGTATCGTGAGCCCTCAATCTGTCATTTAGCAAATTCAAATTATCACATATTAGCGTACAACCGTATTCAGTTGTGTTATCAAGTACGATTATTTTATAGACATGTAAAGTTTAAGGAATATCACCTAGCAGTCCAACAGAATAACGTGATGATGCTTGTGAAAGAGGTTGGCCGGTTGGCGTTGGCTCATAGGCTGACTGGGTGCGAGATATGTGGATTAGCACAACCTATGCTCGTTTACCTCTCTCTCACACACTCATGTGACACAGAATGAAGCTGTCATTTCTTTAACCCACTTTGTCTTTGTGTGGGTTGATCTTACACACCGAATCATCGGTTGCCCCCTATAATTCCGTGAACAGTAAGTAACCGCACGATTTCAGTTGTCTGTGACTGCATTTAAATGACTGTTAGGCAACAGTGTAGTGTCGATGAGCAATAGCAATATACTACTCACACCAATACTATTCAGCAGTGAGGCGTGATCTTGCATTTGCATACTAAAGTAACCGAGGGGAAAATAGGGAAGGAAACAGTGAACTGCAGTTTGCCATGAAGTTGTTCTCTATACATATAGGAACTGCTCATTGGCAACTGTTACAACCGTAGCATCCTGGAACCAACGTTATATGCAAATACGTGTGGTTGTTTTCTTTTGTATTGAAGTGCATACCCCATGGGTTGGTTTTCCCACTAAGCAACCTTTCCCTCATCCGAATTCTTGGCCCACAACACCAATGTGGTATAAACAGGTTGTGAACAAACAGCAACGGTGAAACAATGGAGCATTTATTTAGTAAATCGAAACGAGTTACAGGACCCCACGAAGGATAAAAATATGGACAAGTAATTCAAGATTGAAACAAGGATAACCGCTGATTTCTTGCTTAAAGTATACAATTCTTTGCGTGATCACGTCTCAAAAATTCCTATATCTTTTCAGCTACTTCCGTAATTCTGAATGATTACAATTGGCATAGTTCTGTCTTTCATCTTTGCAAAGTGTCGTACATGATAACTGGTAACCCACGCATGATCAGCTAAACGGATAAATTTGAGATTCTGCAGTTAAAATTAAAGACCAAATCAAGGTATACGTCCATATCGTTTCATCAACATTGTACATCTCTGGTACAACGACTTTTACTGAACCGTTTAAAAATGTTTTAACGTCACTCCATTTGCAGAGCAGTTGTAAAATAGACCCTTCAACACCGAATCATCATTAGTATTTATTTGGTTAACTCTTTCGAAAATTTGGCAGTTAGTGATCGTGGATATTCCATGTCAACCAGAACCAGACCAGTTAATCGCATTGCACTCTGAACAGTGTCCTGGGTGCAAATGTTCCTGATATTGTTGAATAACTTTTGTTGAACGTTGTTTAAAATGCTTTGGAACGAAATTTTTCTGTGTGTGCACATTGTTAGTTAAAACACAGGCGCAGTATACTGCGTGTTGTACTGATCCAAATTTGAGGGTAAACCATCGCATTCATGTTAAGGATTTAGCGCAATATTAGCATATATATTCTCTTCATCTGTACCTGCAGTTCTTCAGCTTCTTTTTGGTTTCAGAAAACAGTATCCATGTAACACAGATGGTTCCTCGTCCCCCGACTTTTTAGATGAACCACGCAATTCTTTCCCCACGTTCCATTGAATATAATTAACCATCTCTACCTGTCCACAATGTGTTTGATGCACGTAAGGTTGCAGCTAATCCCTCTTCAGATGTGACCAACAGTTACCGTACTCAGTTGTTTTTTCCCATTTGCACGACCTTCCACCTGTCGCCAAAGTGCTCCACAGTCAATCGGCGTTACATTGTGCTTTCTCCCAGTCTAACTTCCCCGTTTCACATCAATGAACTCTCTACAGAACCCACTGTTTCACTTTTTTCTGGCCTCTGATATATATCTGTATGTCTGCCATTAATTGGGCGTTTGTCATACCGCTCAATTATTGCGTGTTCCGACTTTCTTGCCAGACTTTACGCTTACACACCGTTCTGTGAGGTGTCCAAATCTTTCTGATTTAGTCAATTTCTTCCAGACACTTTACATGTTGTGATGAGTTCTTTGATAAAATACTCTCTTATCATCCCCATTCACAATGTACCCTTTCAGTACACTGCCTTCCCAAAAATTTGCTAAGACCTGGTACTTTTGTGCACACGAAGTGTCAAATTTTACTTCACTGATGATGATGTTCAACGGGTCGCCGGGCCCGCTGTTTGCTGATATTTTCATAGCGAAACTGGCATCAGACGCAGTCAATCAGGTTGTTCTTTACATGACATACATGGATGATAAACCGTTAATTGCTAAAGACTAGGACCAACTAGACAATCTTCTGACCAAGTTTGACTCATTCAATACCAACATTCGTTTCACGTGTGAATCTGAGATCACTAATTCAGCAGCTTCTGTCGGTGCGTGTTAATCAACAGAGAATTTGATGGAACAATGGGGTGCGCAGTAAGAACGACACTTACTTAATTAGACAGCGTCTTCATTTCCACAGCTTATCATCGATGCATCACAAACGTTTAGTGCGAATAGTATATGGTCAGAAAAATATGTACGACTGAAACAATAGGGGGAGAATTGCGATTATTCGAAGGTTCGCTGCGTACGAATAGGCATCCCGACCAACAAAGCCAATTGTGCATTCACTATGGGACCCAACTTTCAGTACAGAAGACTATTCAATAAGTCACCTTACAGGGGTGAAAACCCACAATGGCACATAGCTTTGTGCCAGACTGGATGACTCGACTTTAACCATTCGGTCACCCAGTGTCCAGTCCGTAGTCTCTGTGCTCTTTCCTCTACCAATGTCCAAGGCCGCGCAAACGTATATCACACGATTGGCACGGTAACATGTGGTCTGACGTTACCGACCCAGACTGCACACAACGGGTCCATTTCACCTCCACCCAATCGACAGAAGGCTTGCCCTGTTCGGCCACCTGTGGTGAACGCTGCCATATACATAGCGCACGCGCGCACCCGCCGAGACGTTCTCATGGTCATCCACGGGTCGTCTCAGCTGTGCGAACCCGGATGCAACCTCTGTAGCCCGAACCAATGAGCGTACACTATGATCAGGCCACCTAATCGAGGCGGGTGAGGGAACGGGTATAGCACAGTGCTGTGGCACATGCCACATTAATTGGCACCGGGGTGTACGCGCATTTCCAGCAAAGTGGCTTGACAACACCGTCACTGTTTTGGCCACTGTGGTGCACGAGCGCTAACATCTGGCTGCTGACAGAGGTCTATGTAAACGTTTCAGCGTGTAAAGAGCAACGCTGGGCTCGGAACCGCCGTACAGCGTTGACCGCGAATAAAAGGACTGAAAATGTGATTTCCCAGACGGACTGTGCTATCACGATCACCACCAAAATGCAGGTTAATTGCTGCATCCACGATCTGAACAGAATTACAAATTACTAAATGTATGGTTGAAAACTAACTGTACAGACTGTATGTATAAATAACCCTGATAACCGCTAAGAATCGGTATTTTTATTCCTCGGAAAGCACGTCGGACTTGTGGGCCTTCGTGTGACCAGTTCGTTCGAGGTTGACTACACTTTTCTCAGTTCCACTTGTCAGACTGCAGCCACCCACAACTTGGTCTGGACGAATCATCACGCCAGAACTTCATCACACTGTTGGAAGCACAAGTACAGCAGTTGAAGAAAGTACTTGGATGGTCTTTATTTATGCAGCCTATGATGAAAGTGTGGATGAAACCACTATGGTGTTTAATGGAAGTCATATGGGTACTTGATCGGTTATCTGTTGATGAGTTCGAAGACTGTTGAAAACGTTTGTTGTAACCGGCAGTGTTCACAACGTACACAGAAGCCGTCGATCACGCTCATCGACAGATGATGTTTCAGTCAGTGGTGTTCTGCAACGTGAAAAATATTCCCCCAAAGAGTACATTTCGATTCGCCGAAGAATGCAACACTCGGAGTCCATCGTAGACACGATGCTTAAACGACCCTTATCAACTGTGACGTCGGCCCTATTAAAGGTGCTTCGGGTGCGGGATGCAGACACATGGAAGACAGTTTGTATGTGATACATGTCGGGAAAGGATATATAGTCGACAATATTTATTGACGAAGCAGTGTTCTGTCTGAATGGACTGGCGCATTAACCTCATTTTTGACACATCAATGAAATTCATCGGTTTGATCCGATTAGAGGTCAGCATAGCCCAAAACATGTGGTTTTGGCTGGGATTGTTGAAACACGGTTTACCAGGCCTTCTTATTTTAGTAAAAACGTCACAAATGAAACGTTTATTCACATATTGTTTTGCAGATTGGAGCATTGATGTATTCAGCTGTGAAATATTGCACCAGTGCTGGGGCAACTGGGAGTATTTGAACACGTTTGATTTCAACATAATGGCACAGTATCACGTTATGGACAATACGTACGAAAATATCTCAATGAAATATTTGGGCGAGAACGAGTCGATCGCGATGGACTAATAAATTGATTGCCGCGGTCGTCTGATATTACTCCACTGGATTTTGCTCTTTGGAGCTGTATCTGATTTGAAATAAACATAATTTAGTGACTATTTGTTCACTACTTGATCACACGTTCAGAAAGTTAGTAAAATTTACACATTTTCTTGGATTATACGTTGAGCTCATCGTTATATTTCTCTTATTGTGTTGAGTCCATAAATACTTGGGGAAAGTGGGAAATACAACTCATAGCACATACGAAAAAACACTTCAACCGAAGCATGATACATCACTGATACACACATCAGTTATATCGATTGCGAAAATGCATAACTCAAAGTGTGTAAATGTAACAAATTTGACGCAGTCGGTTACAAATGAAATGGACAGACCTATTTTTGTACACAGTCCGTTCGCTAACGGAATCACGGATCGTTACAACACTAAAACGACAATGAATGTAAGCGACAGCTAGAATCTGAAATTATAAAATGAGTATTCTTATTCTGCATAGCACGCTGAAGCATGGAAACACGTTCTATTTAAACAACTTTAACCCACTCACTTCACTTACCTCTGACTGACTCGGTTTCAAAACGGTATCGTCCATAAATTTGACCAATACGATCGCTTTTGCCTTCAATATATTGTTCTTGTATGTTTGGTTGATTCGCTTCAGAATGAGCAAAATTAGAAATTCTTGTTTCACAAGCACTTACCGTTTCCTGATTGATGTCTGTTAAAAAGCGACATTTCTCACGAAATTTCTCCTCGTTTAACGGATCATGCCAATACTGGGCTTGCACCAGACTGAACAAAATGTCATTCATCATTATGGGAAGTTCAGGCGTGCACGAGAGATTTTTTGAGTGGGAAGAAGTAACGCAGAAACAAAGAGGAGAGTAATCGCTTTCATTTTTTTTAGAATATCAGAAATTGTCTGACGGTTCAAATATGAATGACGAATTTTGAGCGCGAACTAGAAAATGAGGTTTTTGCCTTACTAACTGGATTTCCACTACAGCTGGGGTTGTGAACCATACTGATGAATTTCAGAGTGGTTGGTCAGATACTATTGGTTGGATAGTCCTTTACTGTATTCGTAAGACACAGTGAATAACACCATATTTGGATATGAGAGCATCAGTGTTCACAAGTGGCTCGTTAAAAGTGATATCAATTTTTGTGAGTAACAAGGCGTATTTTTACACAAATCTCCGGGCTCATGAACCTATAAATATGGCTACACTCGAGTTGAGAAATAATGTGCACCCCCCTTGACTGACATTCGAACTTTGGTCACTGCAGTTTTGAGTACAGTGGATTTATTGCTGCTCCACTGAACTCATATTAGACACGATCAAAGTACCTGGTCCGAGCTTTTGCCCACAAGTTTTTGGGGTGCAACAGTTCGGTTGTCCTATCCTGCCAGCAGTATTGTCAAGTGAGTAGTGATCGACATACTCTTCTCAAAGCTGTGGAGGCTAGCCAAGAACCTACACTATCGTTGATTTTCAACAATAGTGATGCTTGATTGTTTTTATTTTTGTTCAAAGTGTAGCTACCGGTATTACGACCTGGATTTAAAAAACACGATCAGCCGTAAACAGCACGCAGAATATACTAGTTAACTCCACGGTTAACCTTCAAGTAGAAAGTTACCTAGAGATTCATAATAATTATGACCAGTGACGTTGATATTACAAATATTTATATTTATCAAGGGATAGTTTTTGTACAATCACTAAGTAGTTCGAAAGTATCAGGCTTGTTAACTTTTCACATGTGGCCCTATCCTTCCACTGGTTGTAGCACTAAAGCCAGCTGTTCCGTGATTTCAAACCCTATGCTCCAATGAATCAATTCGTTAAAGAAAACAGGAGATGCATGCTTGGCATGTTAACATTTGGTTTACTTTTTGTCTTAGTAAACATATGCATCTCATCAAACATATGCATATCATACATCGGACACAGAAACAAGTAGTGTGTTGGCACGCTAGCTATCGACCTGTCAGGATCATGTCATTCCGATGAGTTGGCTTCACCACATTCGCCCATGTGATGTCGGCTTGCCGAAGCAGGGCTTTTATTAAGACTGGTAATTTCAAGTTTTACTTGGGCAACAGTGTTTCAATTGAACCGAATGAGCCACCTCAAAGATCTGTTTCATACGAACTTTAGGTATGGGATACATAACAAGTATGGTAGTAGGCTCACCAGTTTGAAATCATCATGTTATCAGTTGCTTAAACCATCTACAGATACCTACGCGCATTCACCATGGTAACCATCTATCTGTTCTGTCTATACAAACTTTATGGCACTTGCAATCGAACAGGCACGCAATGCGTATATGCAGAATAAATGAACGAAGTAAGTTCGCGATTGTAGAAACCTGCCATTTCAATGATTTGCAACGAGTGCAGTTGCGCAGCCACATGTGTACCAGTTACGGATAATTTATTTTGGGATTGACGATGTTCATCACATGGTTTTGTTTTAGTGTAGAAACAAAAATTCACCTATCGCTAAGCCATTCGAAGTAGCTCGTTGATGTCATTTTTCTTGCTGCTGGCCTCAATGAATCACCCATAAAATTAAGACGTTCCAAGGATCTTTCGTTCTGCCTGCAATTTGTTCGAGGTAAAAATATGCTTGAAACTGGGAGTATTAGATATACTGTTAGTATCTACACGATTACATATACTCCAGCTGAGTACTCAAAGAAACCTGACTTACTGATTTTGTACAAATTCCGTGTAGGCACCGTAAGAAAGTAGTTTCTCCATGAGTGAGCAGTAAGGCAGCAAACCGACATCTCTACATTTAGGCACACCGAACACGCCCATCTGTGGTCCTCCGATTGAGATTATGGACCCAAGTGTTTTAAATGGACATTTCTGTGCCAGAGCACGAACAAACAAACCTCCTTGAGACAACCCAATCATATGTGTTCCGTCTGCGAAATCCGGATCGGACATGAGTTGTGCGCACACCTCGTCTATTTGTTGTGCACTGGGCTTCAGATAGCTATCTTCAATGTCCTGCGAAGACAAAATTCATTGTCACTCATTAACAGAACACAGTTTCAAGCTCACAGTTTAGGGACAGACACTTTCACGTACACACTGTCCTCGAGAAGATTACTTGGCGATCAGTATTTATTTGATTTTTAGCTACTTCGTTGGTACATAAATCCAGATTAAAAACATTTTCGTGTAAATTACTGCTAAAAGCCCTTATTGTTTAGACTACTTGAACTATTCGGTCCCAAGTCTACTATATTCTCATTAGTTGTCACTACATTATTCATTTGTACACTTAAAAGTTTCACACTATATAGATTCAACAAACTGAAACAAACACTGACTGGACGAGTGCACAGACATACTCAATATTATGTAACTAGGATCACTGAAACCCGACAGGCAACTTCAGCCACTTTTAATACACATTGTCATTCGATAAGCCCAGATAAGCATTGTACTGTTAAAAGTCACTAACTTTTAGTTCCGTTTTTACAAAACTATCATGAGTGAGCTAACTGGGACAAATTGGTGACCAGATGCCACGAGGTGCTTAGTATTCGATGATGTGGGGATTCGAGCATCCGGTTCTAAATGTTGAGGGTGGTGTGTTATCATCTGTTCGAACCGCATCAGGGTGATTTCGACCCATCACTGAGAAGGTTGGCTGTTTGTTCTATCTATATGAACATCGTTATGACTACAAACGATCTGGTATCTAACGTGGGCAAAAAGACAGTTGGACAAACTTCGTCTGCAATTTTAGAGAACTGGTCTTTCGCGTAGTTCATATCTGTTGATCCGCTTTATAGGTAATGGTTCATCCGTGAAAAGGCCGACTTTATCCATGCGTTTTATCTTCAGCTGAGCTTGTAATATGTGTGTTCCACATGAACACCTCTGGAAGCCTTGTTGTTTTAGGCACTGTAAAATGTGCAATTTACCTTTGTAAAACGCACCTATAGGCAGATATCTGGATGTACACTTGTACTGTTCTAGACTCAATACTAGCAGATATCTTAGACATTTTTAAGTCACAAGCCTCAGATATTAAATCAACAGTCATCCTCATCATCACAGCCGTGAGCCTGACCAAAAGGTACTGTGGCTCGGGCCGCCGCTCGCCTCAAAAGTGACGTAGAATATCCTAGAAGAAAACGTTAATAAGATAGTCAAAAGTTAATAACAGGAGACTAAGAGGATGAACTAGAAATGGTATGAATACAGGTACGCTGTCAACTGCGACACATCGCCATCTCGGATAGCGTCCCTAACAAGCGGTTTGAGTGATCACGAGGACCCCATCCGGACCATAAAGCAAAATGGAACACACACAGGTATTACATACCCTTCCTTTCAGCGACAACCGGACGTCTTTTCGACGCCACAGATGACGCAGTTTGGCAAAGGCAACTCGTGCCTTTGCAATCCTCGCTGATATCTCATCAGCAATATTACAGGCTGGCGAGATAACGCTACCCAAGTATGTGAAATTGTCCACAACCTCAAGCGAATTAGGTGCAATGAAGAAAGTAGGAGTGAAAACGCCCCAGTCTTGAA